>JAINUG010000460.1:125000-145000 GCA_029706075.1 Aldrovandia affinis
TGTCATGTGACTTGGTGTGGAGCAGGATGTTCAGGTACATACATCGGCTGACCATCTTATGAGACGCTTTCATTAGACTGAGAGGGAGAGAGAGGGAGATTAACACTGCACTGAGAGAGAGAGAGAGACATTAACACTGCACTGAGAGAGAGAGAGAGAGAGAGAGGGAGATTAACACTGCACTGAGAGAGAGAGAGAGACATTAACACTGCACTGAGAGAGACATTAACACTGTACTGAGAGAGAGAGACATTAACACTGCACTGAGAGAGAGAGAGAGAGAGGGGGAGGGAGGGAGAGAGGGAGGGAGAGAGAGAGAGAGAGAGACATTAACACTGCACTGAGAGTGAGAGAGAGAGAGAGAGAGAGAGAGAGAGAGAGAGACATTAACACTGCACAGAGAGAGAGAGAGAGAGAGAGAGACATTAAGACTGCACTGAGAGAGAGAGAGAGAGAGAGAGAGAGAGAGAGAGAGAGAGAGAGACATTAACACTGCACTGAGAGTGAGAGAGAGAGCGGGTGTGGCCTCACCTGAAGACCCTGGCCACGCCCTCCAGGCTGCGCAGTTCTCCCTCCTTCCCCAGCAGGGTCTCCACCCCCTTCAGCACCTCCTGTGGGTCTACGGAGCCCACCGCCATTTCTGAGAGAGAGAGAGAAAGGGATAATGAGTACAGGTATATGGTGAGGGCACGATTGCACACACACACACATCAAGGAGAGCCATGGGAACAAACAGCGACCGCATCGCCACCAACCGGACTGAACCAGACCCGACCGCTCCAAACCCAGCGCCCGCATCGCCACCAACCGGACTGAACCAGACCCGACCGCTCCAAACCCAGCGCCCCGGTCAGGGGGCGTGGCCACAGCACTGTATCTGTGGTGACGTAGCCCCTCCCAACGGGCCGCGACCAAGACAACGCCGTGATGTCCTTCATTCCAAACGAACGGAAAACTACCTCACACAGCCAGGCCCCTCACCAGAGTGACCTCACACAGGGCCAGGCCCCTCACCAGAGCGACCTCACACACAGGGCCACTCTATCAGGGTGCGGCCTGGCAGGTCACATGGCCCTGCCTGCAGTATCCGCCTGCACCGTGACCAAAGCGCTGAGCTCCAAACCTTCCCCAGGGTGTCGGGCTCATAGCTTTGAATAAACAAACTCTGAGCTTGTGCCCTGGGGGCTAACTATGGAGGGGGGAGGGAGGGGGAAAGCGAGAGGGAGAGGGAGGGGGAGAGAGAGTGAGAGAGAGAGAGAGAGGGGCAGAACTGAGGCTGAGGCCTGAACTTCAGTGTGGGGTAGTGTACGGAGGTAGAGAGGGCAGTCTGCCTATTAGTGTTCTTGTATATACACACACACACACACACACTAACCTCTGTTCCACGTTTACCTAAGTGTGTGTGTGTATTATACATATTGAAACACACACACACACACAAAATCCCACAGACCTACAATGTCGAGGCAATAACCAGTAAAGCCAGTTTAATACCGCCTCGTCATCCGAGTGCAAATGGCAGCAGCCTCCAAACACAGGCAGACAGGCTGGGCATTCTCGTCACTGGACACTGGAGGCATCATCTCAACACCTGCACACCCACTTCTGAAAATATGATTATGAGTTTGTGTTATCCCAATAAAGCAGGAATGCCATTTCTCCCCCTTCTGTGCGCTTGGAAGACTGTGAACGTGCGTACGCCCCCGGTGTCTGGGTTTCCAGAGGGCCGGTGTTTGGGTTTCCAGAGGGCGTGCAGTCCGAACGTACGGGTTTTGGAAACTAAGCTGTAAGGCTGTGTGTCTTTAGCGCTGCGGCCTAGGGGATCTGTGTCATACTGTGTGTGTGAGACGAGTGACATCACGCAGGAAGAATGACATCACGGCCAATCGCAACGCGGCTGTGAACGTGAGATAGGTGATGGCGTCGGGTCGGGCCCGAAGCCTCCGGCGCTCTAACTGGACGCCGGCTGGCTGCTTAGCGCACAGCGCTCAGGCTGCGCTCCTCTCTCTCTCTTCTTCAAACGGACAGTCATGACTCCGCGGAGGACTCCGGCACGCCGCCCCATCCACACCGAGGCTGGGCTCCGGTTGCTAAGCGGCGTCATGGAAACGTGGCGAGCTCCGAAGACATTTCCATTCATAGCGTCCTGCCCCCTCCCCCCCCCCCTCCTCTGAAACCTAGGGGGGTGTCTGATTTCCCCCGCTCAGCACTCTGCCTGCCCCGGAGCCTGCTAACGTAAAGGGGGGATGCACTGGACGTCATTGTTCAGTGAGCTGAGGTTCTGGACAGTGTTACCACACACACACACACACACATTCACAAACACACACACACACACACACACACACACACACACACACACACACACACACAAACACACACACACAAACACACACTCATTCACAAACACACAGACACATACATCACACACATTCATTCACAAACACACAAACACACATTCAAACACACACTCATACTCAGACACCACACACTCATACACATTCTCTCTCTCTCTCTCTCTCACACACACACACACACACACACACACTCTCTCTCTCCTGCAGTCTGCTGCTTTGTGTCGTTTGAGGAAGGCGTTGTTGCCGACAAGCGGGTGTGTTGGAGGGCTGAGGACGACTCCCTGTGTTTCTGCTACAGAGAGGAGAGAGAGTGGAGGGGTGCTCCATGCCAACTGTCCATCAAAAACACACACAAACACACATTTACACACACATACACCACACAAATACACACACACACACACATACACAGCTAGTGACACAGGTGATGAAGGCAGAATAACTTGTTCTGAACACACACACACAGCGTAAAGGATAAAACAGAGTGTGGGGGGTACAGCAGCTTCCAGCTGACCGGAGAACAGAGAGAAACAGCTTAACAGAGGGAGAGGGAGAGATGGGGAGGAGGGGGAGAGAGAGATGGGGAGGAGGGAGAGAGAGAGGATGGAGGGAGAGAGAGAGGGGGCAGCTGAAGCACACACAGTTGCTGTGGCAGAGTCTACACACACAGGTGGGCATCGGTAGGTCGTTCCTAGGAGGTGGGTGTGCACCAACTGGTTACAGCCAACCGCACAACCTGCAGCACTTCCTGGTGACAGCAAGCCCCTCCCCCTGCTTGTGTCATCACTATTAATCAAGGCCATCAAAAGGAACAGATTCCACACTGGAAAAATGAATGGCTGATCAAGAGGGACCGCAATAGTCCAGCGGAGATCATCTGCGTGTGTCAAAACGTAAAACAGCCAGTTACAATTATGCCAACAAAAAGATTTGATCCAGTGCTCATGTTCAAATATGGTGTGGATTAACATCAACAGGCTTTAACCAGTACAAAATGTGTCTGCAGTAAGCGGTCCTAGAACCACCACCAAGGGATTTAACATCTCAAAATAGGTGGATAAGAACAAAGCAATTCTGCTTCTAGGCCCCTTCACACTAACCTGACAAAATTGAGAACACGCTAAATTATTACTACAGGGTGGTAAAATAAATAATCATTAAAAGAAGTTAAATTATTTCCACAATGTATGCGCTCTATAATAGTTATGAACTGTAAATTATTTTCAATGCCGTTGAAAGAGAAGACAAAAATAGGGGCTGATTGAAAATCCAGTTTGGAATCAGCTGTTCAGCCATCGCAATAATTACTGGGCCTTCGAATATAGAAGCAAATCTATGGGTTTGCCAACAGTTTCGTTAAAAGCTACACGATGCCACCTAGTGGCCGGGGTTGGAAATGTCCAGGCACAGCACGATTCGCGCACAGTACACACAATCGTAAACAGTGCATTTAGGCATAAAGCCATTTGTGGCATTTGTACATTAGCCAACGGCGTACGGTTTCAAAAACACCTTCAAATAAAGGGAAATAATGTTTACTCTGTTAAACATAAAATTAAAAGCAAGCATTAGATTGCTACTCAAGTATCAACAGATTACTTTATTTAAGATGTACAGTTTAGTTTTTGTTTGCAATCTGAAACGGTAAAACAATTTTTTTAACTTAATGTAAGTGGTGCAAAACACAATATAGATTATTATGTCTGAGGCGGGATATTTACACAGTCGCACAAGTATCGTATTTAAATCGACGTTACGCAAGTGACGTCGTAGAAAACGTTCTGGGGAAGACACGTTAGTTCATTCAGTGTTAGTTCTACGAGGGCGTGGCTCTATCCATCTAATGCCACGATGGAAAGGAACTATGACAGACAACGATACTGCAATTAATCACTAGTCACAATGGGTAATAGCCAAATAGCCAAGGGGTCTCATTAATAGATGTTTTTTAACGTCACATCGACAGTATTTTAGTCAACTTAAACACATGACATGCATTTAATGCATGTTGTATGGTTGGGGCTACTCATTACTAAATGTAATTAGTGAAACATGTTAAATTTTTAAATTTTCCATGCAGTCAAGTGATATTTTGCAATCATATCATGAATCTGATGCACGTGTATTTATTTGTCTTATTAGGGCCGTTTCCTGGTCCTGGTTTCAGTATTTTTAAAAAATAAACTTAAAAACTAATGGGAGTCTTCAGATCAAAAATGATTACAAATTAATGAAAACTGGTAAATGTCATGTTAGAAATCAGTTTGGTCTTACCCGTGAAAAAGCGGCTGCCGAGCTTTTTATAGTCTCAGAATTCAACTCCACATCCCAACAACACAACGCGGGACAGAGACACACAACTCCTGAAAACGTAACAATTTTACACACGCATACACAATGCAAACAGGGAAAACGCGAAATCCTTGACACACACACAACTGCAGCCGGGGGGTGGGGGCTTGCAGGAGCCCAACGCCACAGACATTACATGGAATTTTTTTTCTCTTCATACTCAAATAACATTTTCTTGCATACCCCCTTGAGTTAAGAAAAGTAGATGCATGCAAGATTACCATGTACGAATGTGACATTGGAAAGGCTCAGAAATAAAATAAAGAAAATTCCGTTTTGGACCACCAATGTACAAAAAAAGTTATTATATTAAATGTGGTGAATAACATGAATTAGTTAATTGTCTGAATTATACATGGTGTCCTATAAACTGTGCCATCTCTTGTGGATATAATGTATTACACAACTTATAACTGACATGACCTGGTTACGAGCACTCTCCTATGCTATAGCTCCAGCACGCTACATTGAAAGTCTTACTTTTAAATTGGCTGACAAAACTAAAAGTATGCAATATTGACTACGCCCCCGTGTTCATAATTTTTTTTAAGCAGAACAAGTGTTTAATGTCTTCAGATTGTGAAGTACAGAACACAAGGATTCAAATTCAACACCTTAGGCGTGTTCGCGTTAACGTGAAAAGTGCTCTTTGCCGTTTACGAACTGCTAACGCTATTCTTCGGTCTTCAAAAAAATAAATAAAAAACCTCACACAACCGTGGAATACTTAAAAGATCCAAACAGAGAACGTCAATCAAGACGAGGGATCGACGTGATTGGCTGGGTAAATCATAAGCCCAGCCCCTTTCTTTAACCCCTTGATGAAGGGATGGCTCTGGTCAGCAACTGGGAGCTAGAGGAAAACAGCCGCCATTTTAGGGGGAAAACCCGGAACGAAAAAAAAAATTAAAAGCCCTCGACACGTACAGATTGGAGAATTGAATGTCGTTCGGACATGCTAATTTTATGATAGCAAATGACATACGCCTCGCAAGTCATATTCGGCGTGTCACATTCTAAAAGACACTTGGAATCTACTACAGCGAACACGTCCCAATCGCTCGTCCGAAAAGAAGGCGACCGCCATTGCCTCACACCCTACGAGAAGATTAAAAAGACAGCCCGTCCGCCATTTTGTTGCAGCTCCTAAAGAACAGGTTTTCGCTTATCTCCGTTTCGGAACTAAACATCGACATTTTTCAATACCCGTGAGCGCATAGTTTTGCAATCTTTATCACCAGATTGCCATTTCATTCAACTTAATCGTAACCGTTCTTATGGGGAAGTTACTCTTTCTAACCCACTCGATGGCGTGACGTCTTTAGCTACCGATAAGTTAAAAAAATAATGTATTTAAAAAAACGAATGTATCGAACATAAAGCATATCCATTCCATTTTAAATCCGGTCCTCATCTCAAGCAATCTTTATGTATAGATTGCGTCGGTCGTTTGTTCCCATCAGCTCTCCTTTTGAAAAGATTCAGGTTTTTTTAGTATGAATAAAAATACATTTCCAACTCGTATTCAATCCTAGCAAACTCCTGACTGTGCCTATTGCAATCTTTATGTACAGATTGCTTATAGAACGAGTAAAACTGGCTCAACTAACGTCAGCTAGCTTTGTAAACCCGTCTCACACACAAAGAAACAGAACTAGCCCTTATAAAAAGCGGGCTCTGTAGCCTTTCGTGTGTGAGCTCATAATTTAGATTTACAATTTCGTAATTTGCCAGCCAACTTGGCCTCATTTTTAAAAAATCAATTACATTAATTGCGGAATAGAACAATTGGTTAACTAGTTACTTTTAAAGTTAAGTTTCAAATTTGTTTGAAAATCGACACTTACTACAATACCTCTCCTCTGCGTCTCGGGTATAATGTGCTTTACAGCAAGAGATCTCTTGTTACAACAGTTTAATAGAGTAAACTGTCATGATTTCGTATAACAAGCACTTTAGTTGAAATTGCTTTAGCTTGTTTATGGGCGGGTTTGTGAAAGCTAAAGGTTAGCTTTTCCGTCTGGAACAAAATTGAGGCAAAAAATAGAAATCAAATGTCCATTACTTGAGTAGAAAAAAATAGGTTTTTTTAAGTATTTCTCTTCATACACTTAGTTGAAAGTCCTCGACGCCCGATCTTCGACGAATCATCAGACCTGAGACAAAAGCACAAAGAAAAGCGGCAAATTAGTCCATTTGGCTGGGTTAGCGCCTTAATTTACCAAATAATCGTAGCTAAATACAGGACTGAACACCGAAAAATGCCCAAAAGGGAGGTACACAAACGTTCTAGATTTTAAAACTGCGCAATACATTCTGAAGACGACATCCGTATTTTCACTCGACTTACCTCAGAACAAATCCAGGAATGATCCGATCTGGGAGGGATTTTCTTTATATACCCTATGACGCGTTTGACGTCGTTTGCAACTCGTCGGCGCGCTCCACGAGATCTCCTTGGCGACAAAGCGAGCGGTTCTAAGCACGCGCGCTCTTGCGTAACGACCTTGTGTTCTTTTCAAGGACGAGGAAATAAAGGCGCCGTGTTAAAATGTATGGGACGAGCGTTAGCCATTTTGAAAACAATGAACGTGACCACATGTTCTGATGTACATTATTATTATAGATTTTTTACACAATTAACGGTTCAAGCACAAGAGTATTTGCACAGGCTGTTGTAATCTGTTGGTTTCATTTTGTCCGTTTATAGCCAGATGAAGCCAAATCATTTAACTATTTTAATTGTAATAAATGTTAATTGTGCGAAGAAACCCCATAATATAGCTAAAAGGTTAATGGTGCAATGAGTTAAATGGCAGTTGTTTGATGCAAAAACAAAAAAAACGTATGCGCTGACCACGTTTCTCAATAGCAATATAGCCAGCAAGCATGTACGTTATCCAAAATGGCTACCTTTCAGGCAAAAGCTGAGCGAAGGTCACCGTATGTGTTAAATAAATGGCCATAATGACATAAATGACATAATTTGTTTCCTGAAAAGGAAAACAAACCACCCCAAGACGCGATAATGACAGTGTAATCCTTTCAGTCACCAGGGGACGGTAAATAAAGTTATTTTTAACAGTTCACAATTTTCCGTTAGGTTAAACCTTAACCTTTCAACTTCGGCCTAGGAGCAAAATGGCGGCTCCCTCATCGGTCATGTTTTTGAGGATTTTTCGAGGCGTTTCGCCCATAATTGTGAAGAGAATATTGCTGACAGAGGTGAGTGGATATCGGTTTGATTCGTCTCACTAACATACGACAGGTTATCCCACCAGCTAGATCGCCATGCAAAGACAAAGCAGGTGTAAGTTAGGGTAATGTTAGCCACGCCGAAGCTAGGATACTAGCTAGTTGGCTAACGTCAAATGACCAATCAATAGCCATGGTGGGGGAAAATATGTATTTAAACGCATATTCGAAGATTGCCTTTGACGTAACGTTAACTAGTTATTGCCTTATCATTACGTTTTACAGAGAACCTCTGTGTCGGTATGGCCTCGAGTTGGGTTTCAAGATCCGCGGCTAACTCTACCTTCAAATTACGCGTTTTGTACTGCGGCGTCGCAATCGGACAAGGCCAGCAATACCGTCGACGCAACTACCTCTCGTTACAAGGACAGGCCTTGGGAATACATCGAAAGCGAAGGTAACGTCGCGAAGTTCACTGACGGGCATGTGCAGTGTGCTAACGACAAGAGTGGCTGTCGCCTGAAGCAAGATAACGATTATTTTGGGCTGGCGGTGTAGTGTAATGGTCAGGGAGCTGGGCTTGTAACTCAAGAGGTTGCTGGTTCAATTCCCAGGTGGGGGCACTGCTCTGTTGTACCCTTGAGCTAAAGGTACTTAACCTGAATTGCTTCAGTAAAATATCCAGCTGTGTAAATGGATTGTATGTAAAGAAATGTAAACTGTGTAAGTCGCTCTGGATAAGAGCGTCTGCTGAATGCCTAAAATGTAAATGTTCTTCCCATCACAGAGTACAGTGAGCGATACGGATCCAAGCCGCTGTGGTCCGACTACAGGAGAAATCACAAAGGAGGGATTCCGCCACAGAAGACACGCAAGACCTGCATTGTGGGTCAACTTCCTTGCAGAGTTTGATGTGTGACTGGATCAAGTCACACATCAACACCCCCCCCCCCAGACTGCTTTTACACAAATCACAACCTAAGTGCAGGTTACATTTACATTTTAAGCATTTAGCAGACACTCTTATCCAGAACGACTTACAACATGTGCATTAATACATGGTAGGAACAATCATATTTTGCGCAAGAGATCAGTGCGCAAAATAATAATTCTTATTGTAAATAAGAACTTGTTCTTAATGGCTTGCCTGGTTAAATAAAGGTTAAATAAATAAATAAAAAGTGCAGTAATACAGCGATTGGCACGATTTGTTGTTCTGAACCACGACCGTAATCCGCTGCAACACGATTCTGCGCAGCCGGAAAATGTACTTTGTACATGGGGGTCGTGGCTAGATAGTAACCCTATTGTTCCCTATTTTGTTCAACTCCTGTGGGGTTTGACTAAGTCCCCATGGTAACGAAGGAAAGCGTCCAACCCTCGTTCCAGCCGTCTTGCACAGTCATGAGTCATGGTACCCTAACCCTAACCCAGATAGCGGCAAATGTGCATGTGCGAAATCTGGGGAAAAATAGGCGTACTATCTAACCAAAACCCTGTACGTGGCTACAACTGCAAAATGACCAACAAGCATGTGCAGCAGCTACAAAAACGGCATGCTAGAAACCGTCACCGTCGTGTTTACCACTACTGTTTAATTGTGTCCCAAAGTTGGGATGTACGTCATTATGGCCTGTGTGTGTTGTTGTTTTTTTGCTGCCTGTTGACTTGTGCCATCTTGCTCTTTCAGAGGGGGGAGAAGATATGTGGGAATCCGTGCCCGATCTGCCGAGATCCCAAGCTGGTCATTCACCATCAGGTCTCCTCTCTGTTCCCCTCGCTCTGCTTACAGTGCCTTAGCGATGTGTGTGAGTGCAGCACAGGTGAACCTCCCCTTAGCGATGTGTGTGAGTGCAGCACAGGTGAACCTCCCCGTAGCGATGTGTGTGAGTGCAGCACAGGTGAACCTCCCCTTAGCGATGTGTGTGAGTGCAGCACAGGTGAACCTCCCCGTAGCGATGTGTGTGTGAGTGCAGCACAGGTCAACCTCCCCTTTTCCCTCCAGGCCCCCTAAAATGGCCACCCTGTTTAAAAAAAAAAAAAAAAAAAAAAAGCCTTGGATAGTGGTCTAAGCATCCGCTTTGCGAACGCAAGCTGCCTATCACAGCTGCGGTTTGAAACCAGACTGATCGGAGCCCCAATCGGGGGCGGCGATTGGCTGTCCGCCCCCGGGGGGGAAGGGGTTGGCTGAGCCGGTACGAGCTCGCTGAGAAGCTAGAAGGGCGTTTCCAGAAAGTAGGTGGGTGAGTTCCGTCTCGGAGGAGGCGGATCATCACTGCCCTCGGGGAATTGGTAGTAGTGACGGGCGGTGAATCGAAAAAATCTAGGGTTGAATTGGCTACTAATTGGGGAGAACAAAATCTGAAAACAATTTATTTATTATTTTTTTAAATGCGTAATTATGAACTATGGAAATATAAAGAATGTTCTTGAAAGGGGGAGGCTGTGTGCTGCAGTCAGATGCACCGTGGGGTCCATTCATTCTGCCGCGGAACGCTTTAAAATGCCCCCCACATAACGCGTGTCTGTCTGTCTGTCTGTCTCTGCCTCTCCGCAGAACGTGAAGTTGCTCGAGCAGTTCATTAGCCCCCACACGGGGATCGTGTATGACCCAACGCGGACAGGTAAGGGCACCTCACACACCTGGTCCAGGTTTGTGTGTTCTCCGTAAAACATGGCAGCAGCTCTGTGTGTGTGTGTGTGTGTGTGTGTGTGTGTGTGTGTGTGTGTGTGTGTGTGTGTGTTCAATCTCTGTAAAGCATAACAACAGCGGTGTGTGTGTGTTCGTTCTCTGTAAAACATGGCAGCAGCTGTGTGTGTGTGTGTGTGTTGTTCTCTGTAAAACATGGCAGCAGCTGTGTGTGTGTGTGTGTGTGTGTTTTCAATCACTGTAAAACATGGCAGCAGCTGTGTGTGTGTGTGTGTGTGTGTTTTCAATCACTGTAAAACATGGCAGCAGTTGTGTGTGTGTGTGTGCGTGTTCAATCTGTGAAACATGGCCATGTGTGAGTGTGTGCTCGCTCGATCTCTGTAAAACATGGCCACATCTCTGACACTGAAAAGGTTGCTTCTTTTTCCCCACAAGGCGTGTGCATGAAACAACAGAAACAGTTGCACAAGGCCATCGAAGCCGCCAGAGACCACGGTAAGCTGACGACGTTGACGGTGGGGGTTTAAAAGCACTCTATAGCGAGGGGGCTTTTATGTAGCTCCCACTGGGGGTGAGACACCTGCAGCCATTTTGTGCCCAAACTGAGATGGAGGGAAAGAAGGGGCCGTCTTTGAAGGACAGTGCTCTATATTAGCTCCCAGTGTCCATCGTGTCCATTCCTTCTGTAGTGGCTCGTCCTACATTTACATTTTAGGCATTTAGCAGATGCTCTTATCCAGAGCGACTTACACAGTTTACATTTCTTTACACACAATCCATTTATACAGCTGGATATTTTACTGAAGCAATTCAGGTTAAGTACCTTTAGCTCAAGGGTACAATGGCAGTGCCCCACCTGGGACTTGAACCTGCAACCTCTGAGTTACAAGCCCAGCTCCCTGACCATTACACTACACCGCCAGTCCTTACACAAGACCGTGCACTCTGCCATTAGACGCCTCCCGCTCGTTAGGTTGAGCACTGAACTACGTTAAACGTTGTGTCTCCTCTCAGGCCTGCTGCCCTTCCAGGTGCCCTATGTGGACCATTCGGGGGAGGACTACTCCAACTCCCACGATGCAGTGGGGCACACCCCAGCTGCTCCCTCCGTGACCTCCGGTGACCCTTGGTATTCGTGGTATGGGACCCTGCAACCGGACGAGAGGGAGGTGGCCCGAGTGAAGAGGGTCTATAAGGATTATCTTAAATGAAGGGAGGAGGCACTGGGGCACGGGAAGGCTGTGAAGCCACACAAAACCACAACCCCCATCACATGGGAAACATCTGCACACTGGCACCGATATAACCTGGGATTTGAACCTGCAACCTCCTGGTTACCCAAGCCAGTTCCCTTTGAGGTCTGAGCTTAGCCCCAGCTCTGTTGACTCTGGGCAGAAACTCCCAACAAAACTCTGTCAGATTAGATGTCGTTCCGATTGGCCCATTCCGAGCAGAGTCTTGGGTGATTGGCCCATTCTGTGTTGTCTCCCGGTCCTAGCCTGGCTGGCCTCCAGTCGCCTGCATTGAGCTCTACTAGGATCTGAACAGGTTTCTGAATCACATCCTGGGCCGGGTTACTTACCTGTGTGTCCTCCACTTTGCCCTTCGCATCTATAAAGTGAGCTGTTGTGAACGTTGTCAAATATAAAGTGAGTTATTGTGAATGTTGTCAAATAAAACCACTTATCAACAAGCATTTGGTGCAAAAAATTCCATTTATTTATTTGTTAGTAGCATTCTCATGTCCACACAGCTGTACGCTCCTCTGTAATCGCAGGTTTAATATTGGCGATGGGTCTTGTGTGTATTCTCTATACGTTCTGGGCCATTAATGTCGTTTCCTGAGGCCGTCGCGAAACGGCCCGCTCTCTCTCGCGCCATCGCCTGGTTGGTTCAAAAATTAAGAAAAGAAGAAAAAAAGAAAGAAAAAAAGTGGTCTTCTGCCCGGCGACGGCAAAATTTGTACGTCTCGCTTCACGCAGCGCTCGCTCGTCTGTGATTGGCCCACGCGCGTCACGTGAGCCGTGCCGCCCAATCAGAGGGGAGAGTGCGCCGTGAGGCCGTCGCCCGCTCCAGCGCTCCTCCTGCGTTTAAGGTATTTGGCCCTGTGTGCATGCCCCCCTCCCCACCGCCCCTCCCCTCCTCACTCCTTGACCCTGTGCACCAGAGTCTCCCCCAGCGCCTCCAGCACCTCGCGCTTGTAATCCTCGAAGTCGCCGTCGATCTGGTTCACCGAGCGGTCCTCCACCACCCACAGCTGGCACTGCGTCTCGGTGATGAGGCGAGCGTCGTGGCTCACGATGATCACGGCTAGAAGCACAAAACCACAGTGAGTGCCGGCGACGTTTTAGCTCCAATCCACCGCACCCGCGAGCGACAGTTTTTCATTCTTACATTTATAGTTTCAAATTTGGTTGCCAGTTATACCCTCAATTCATATCGATTCACCCTCCCGCACGAGTCTGCCGCCCGTCCTCCGGGTAACGAGCTAATTTCCGACGAGACTGGACCCCCCCCTCATCTCGGAAGTGTCCGAATCAAGGCCAGTTCAGATAAGAAAGTCATCAGCTGACCAAGACCACATTTACATTTACAACATTTTCCAAAACAATACAGTACAAACTATTGTTTCAGAACATCTGCTGATGCTTTACTCCTTGTAGAGATTTAACCTGTTATAAGATGAGACAAACTCATAAGTTGTGGACCGTGCAGTCTTTGCTCCATAATATTTGAAGACTTGTTTTAATTTTGTTGTTGAAACTGCCAGTTGGCTCACTTTAAATTATTATTATTTTTTTTTTTTTTACAGAATTTGTTTCTGATTTTCTCCCAATTTAGTAGCCAATTACACCCTCTATTTTTCATGTCAATCCCCCTCTCGTATTGTGAGCTCGCTGCCATAGCCCTGAGACCGGCAGGGACACAGGCGAAGTACCACCTCCTCCGAGACGGCACTCGCTAAGCCGTCAACCGTAACTCCGGTACACACAGAGCCACTCCTGTGCGCAGCGAACTCATATCGGCTTCCCTCCCCCCTCCCTGGGGCAGATAGTCAATTGCCGCCCCCTCGTGGCACTCCCGGCCAGAGCCGACTCTGGCGCAGCCGGTGGAACTGAACACCGAATTGACCACCCGGGAGGCCATTGCCAGTTGGCTCACTGTTGATCTGAACCGGGCGGAGCAACCTCTGCCCTCCTACGTTTCCCAGAAGCCTTTGCAGTAAAGCGGCTGAGACACTTGCCTCCCTTGTACTCGTTGATGGCTTCAGACAGGGCGTCGATCGACTCGATGTCCAGGTTGTTCGTGGGCTCGTCCTGACAGAGAGAGGACATGTGCCTGGTTTTATATTCAGCAAACCGCCGAGATACAAACACACACAGAACACGCACGCACACACACGCACGCACGCACGCACGCACGCACGCACACACACACACACACACACAGAACGGAGGTGGCATGGAACTGAAGTGTTTAACTTTGAAAGTGACAATCCCAGATTTCTGTTTGGGTTCTCAGTATTAAAAGTATTTTAAATACGTATTTGAGGTATTTGACATCTGGAACATACTCACAGAGATACACACATACACACACAAACACGCACGCACACACACAAACACATTATACACACACACATACACACAAACACGCACGCGCACACACACAAACACATTATACACACACAGACACACACAGACACACACAGACACGCGCACACACACACACACACACACACACAGACGCACGTACCAGGATGAGCACGTCGGGTTGCCTGCATGCCAGCTCAGCGAACACCACCCTGGCTTTCTGGCCCCCTGCGGAACACGGGGGAACAATCATCCACAAACAAGAGCAGAGCTTTCCAGCGCAGATACACACCGAGGCACGTGACAGGGCTCCCACTCAAACCACAGCTCCATTACACTGAGGCACGTGACAGGGCTCCCACTCAAACCACAGCTCCATTACACTGAGGCACGTGACAGGGCTCCCACTCAAACCACAGCTCCATTACACTGAGGCACGTGACAGGGCTCCCACTCAAACCACAGCTCCATTACACTGAGGCACGTGACAGGGCTCCCACTCAAACCACAGCTCCATTACACTGAGGCACGTGACAGGGCTCCCACTCAAACCACAGCTCCATTACACTGAGGCACGTGACAGGGCTCCCACTCAAACCACAGCTCCATTACACTGAGGCACGTGACAGGGATCCCACTCAAACCACAGCTCCATTCTACATCACATTTCAACAACAATTTTAAGGTTTTCAATTATCCTTTTTTTTTGCGACTGATGCAAAAATTGACTTTCATAACTTAACGCTTTGTTGCCAGTGGAAATACAAATCTCTGTGTGTGTGTGTGTGTGTGTGTGTGTGTGTGTGTGTAAGAACAGCCATGACAGTGGCAGTGGAACACACTTTACGGTAAACGTTATTGGTAAAGAAGAAAAATATATGCAGACAGTCTCACGGTTACGACAGCTCCATTACACTTACGGACAACTCATACTTACGAACGGACTGTCATAAGGCCTATTATATTTTTAAAAATCAAGTTAAATACAATGGTTTGTAATAACGAACGCACGCACTACTTTGTGATGCTCATGAAACATTGCGCGTGTACTTTTGTCAGTCACAGAAATCACCGTCCGTTATTTTAAGTCAGATCACGGTCCCGATTTTCTCTCTCTCTTACCCTTACAATGATGCCTCCAAAGCGTAAATCCGATGCAAGTGCTGGTGATGCATCAAAGAAAAGTAAAACGATCACCATGGAAAGTAAAGTTGAAATAATAAAGAGATCGGAGAGAGGTGAAACGCCATCAGCCATTGGGAAACATTAGGCTACAGCCGGTCAACGATCGGTTTTAAAAAACTATTTTAAAAGACAAAGGGAGAATAATGGAGCATGTGAAAGACCATGCCCGATGAATGCCACGATTATTACCAACCATGCAGTGGTTTAATTATTGAGATGGAAAGGCCATTGATCATGGCTTGAAGCTCGTGCAGCAAGTGAAGGCGATTGCGACGAATAATTTGTTGCGAGTAGAGGTTGGTTCAATCATTTTAAATTGAGAGCAAATGTACATAATATTAAAGTTCAAGGTGAAGCAGCGAGTGCAGATATAAGTGCTGCGAAAGTCCATCATCTTCTGCATCATCCAGTTATTAATGTTATCATAATGTTACCTCACATATGAGTGTTAACTTTTAATCATTTAATCATTTTTTCTATCTAAACTGTTTTAAGAACGGTTTCTTTAATGTTTTTTTACAGTACAGTACTGTATGTACATAGTTACTTTTATTATTACAGTATTGTTATTATTATTACAGTATTACTATGTACTGAATGTTATGTTTAAGATGTTTTATTGTATTTGGAAGTTTTTCTTAAGTGTTTTATATGCACAGGAAAGGTAAAATAAATACTATACTAAGACAAACATTTGACTAAGTGACGATTAATAAGAACTGCATGTACCTGTTCCGACTTACATACAAATTCGACTTAAAGACAGACTTAAGAACTTACATGGAATCCAGAAATTTCCATGACAGAATAATATTCAATTATTTATATAGTTACACAGACCGCATTTCCACAGAACCCATTTAAACAGACGGATAGTCACTGAAGTATTTCCACAGCAAGCGCCTTCTACTAAAGCACAACGGCAGTGCCGGGCCTGGGGAACCTGAATGCCAACGTCAGGCTCCTTAGCACTAACAGCCATATCTATCCGGTGTAGCAGCACACTGCCGGAGCGGTGTGACTGGTCACCATGGCTACCTGAGAGTTTGGAGATCTCGATGGTGTGGGCGTGGCTCTCCAGGCCGAAGCGGCCCAGGCACTTCCTGCTGTCCTGGTAGGGCAGGTTGAAGTTGCGCTGCAGGTACTCCGTGGCCGACTCCTCCATCGTCAGCTGATCGGCGTACTGCTGGTTGAAGAAGCCGACTTTCTGCACAGAGAGAGAGAGAGAGACATTAACCCTGCACTGAGAGAGAGAGAGAGAGAGAGAGAGAGAGAGACATTAACACTGCACTGAGAGAGAGAGAGAGAGAGACAACCAGCATCACGTCACACAGTAACCAGGACAACCAGGCAAAAGCAACTAGTTTCACCCATGCCCACCCCAATGTGAACATCATATCTATTTCAGTGTAGAGAAAGCTCATTCACATCAGAGCAAACCTTACACAAACACATATACGCATACAGGCCTTACTTACTGTATATCTACCCGATTTCAAAATATCAGTGAAGCTACACAGTCAATTCAGAAAGGAACAGGGAGAATGTGTGTGTGTGTGTGTGTGTGTGTGTGAGTGTGAGTGTGTGTGTGTGTGTGTGTGTGTGTGTGTGTGTGTGTGTGTGTGTGTGTGTGTGTGAGAGAGAGGTGAGAGATCCACTCACCAATCTATGATTCTTTCTCATCTCTCCTCGAATCTGAAATACAAGACACAATGTTACTGTACAAGCCCCATACAAGACAACACACACACACACACACACACACACACAGACACACAGACACACAGACACAGACACAGATTCATAGATACACACGCAGGCAAATTCACAGACAGACAGACACCACAGACTCACCGGAGTTAATTTGCCAGTGAGCAGTAGAAGCAGAGTACTTTTCCCCACACCATTGGGTCCAACGATACAAACTGGAACAGAGAGAAGCGCACATTACATTACAGGCATTTGGCAGACGCTCTTATCCAGAGCGACGTACAACAAAGTGTTAACCGTAGTCAAGAACAGTTTAGCTGAAAGCCACCCTAGAGGGAAGTACAATTCCAGGTGCTAGGAGCAACCACATAGTTAAACTAGGACCCTGTAGGTAAATCTGTAGCCACAATTCAAAGGCAGCAATAAAACAATCAGTGCGGAACACAGACACATCAGCACTGACACACATCAGCACTGACACTCATCAGCACTGACACACGCCTGTAAGAGAGCCTGAACGGACAGCTGATGTGAGAAGGCTGAGTGAGGGCTGGACAGGTGATGTATGAAATCTTCACATTTTTACATTTACATTTACATTTTAAGCATTTAGCAGACGCTCACGGTATGACAACGGTACTACTCAATATCATGGTGTTTTCAGTATATCATGGTATCAGTTTTTTCCAATTTGCTAAATTACCCAGTAGTTCAAAAGTTTTAGTCCTGTGAAGTGACCAAAATGATATACCAGAGCCGACTCTGGCATTAATTTATATACCATTTTAATTGAAAAAATAAAAAAAGTGTCCAGAAGCACTGAAAAGGTGAGTCCACACGGATGAACGAGTTTGTTTTTTTGGGGGATATAATTCGTCATTACAGACAAACGGAGGGGACTGCAAACAGAGATGTATGCCGGGTAGCTAGCTAGCTAACAGCTACCTACCAGGGTTTGGAAATGGGAGGGAACTGTCTGCACGTGGGCAATCACATTATAAACAAAACAAAATGCAAAAACAGCCAAAGAGGTGGTGGGATGATAGCAGACACCCCAGGTCCAGTATTATATTATTTAATATTTAGACATTTTAGTAGAGTAACGGTTGAAATTTCTTGTTTCCCTGCATAAAAATAGCTTTTGACACATGATTTACTATCACGGTATCACGTTAAGTTTATGACTTCATATTTTAATATAGTGGTATACCGTCACACCCCTAATATGAGGTTTGTGCACTCGTGTGGTTACGCCTCATATCCGCTATGACACAGCGTTGGGAGGGTAGGTGAGCATGTTGGCTACGATGCAGCACAATGTGAAGGATGCCTTGATGGGCCAAGGGAAGGCTGTCCCACTCACTTCTAGTCTCCATGTCGATTCCAAAGTCCACGTTTTTAAACAGAGACTTGTGTCCCTCGAAGTTGAAGTCCACACCTGAGGGAGGGAGGAGAGAGAGAGAGAGAGAGAGAGAGAGAGAGAGAGGGGGAGGGAGGGAGGGAGGGAGAGAGAGAGAGAGAGAGAGAGAGAGAGAGGGGAGGGAGAGAAAGGCTCAGTCTGAAGAGAAGCATCCAGGCAGAAACATCGCCAAACAAACAAACACCATGGCAGCATAAACTGACATTTAGACTTTCTGTTTGTTTGAGTTATAAGAACAGTTTACACAGCAGACACATGCCACCAGTACAGAGGGGGAGGGGAGGGGGGGGAGAGAGAGAGACTCACTGTGCAAGCCCAGGATGGGCGGGGACAGAGGGGGTGGGTTGGGGAAGGTGAACTTGACGGTGTACTCTTTGGGCCGTTTCAGCAGCTCTGTGGCATCCTGACTCTCCTCCTCCTGTCCCTTCTTCTTCCCCTTCTGCTGCTTCCTGGTCAGAGCCTCTTTCGTCTGTTTCTCCTGAGAAACGGGGGAGAGGGAGGGGGAGAGGGAGGGGAGAGAGAGAGAGAGGGAGGGAGGGGGAGAGAGGAGAGAGGGGAGGAGAGGGAGAGAGAGAGGGGGGGAGAGAGAGAGAGAGAGAAAGAGGGGGAGAGAGAGAGAGAGAGAGAGAGAGAGAGGGGGAGAGAGAGAGGGGGAGAGAGAGAGAGAGGGGGAGGGAGAGAGAAAGAGAGGGGGAGAGAGTGAGACGTTGATGATGACATCTAAATCAACAAATTAAATCACTGCACATGAAAATTGAATTAAATTCCCACACGCTGTGTGCATGTCAGGGGACACAGCCTGGCTCTGCTTGAGCAGTGCTGACAGACCTGGGCCCTGGCACTAAACGTGACACAGGACTAAAGCCGTTTTTCAGAAAAGACCCATATGTCTGGGAATTTATAAACAAATACACATTTTTCAAAACTTGTGAGATGTGAGAGGAGAGAGAGGGAAAGAGAGACGGAGAGAGAGAGAGAGAGAGAGAGAGAGAGAGAGAGAGAGAGAGAGAGAGAGAGAGAGAGAGAGAGAGAGAGAGAGAGAGAGAGAGAGAAGAGGAGAGAGAGAGAGAAGGGGGAGAGAAAGAAAGGGGGGGAGAGAGAGAGAGAGGGGGAGAGAAAGAGAGGGGGAGGAGAGAGAGAGGGGGGGAGAAAGAGAGGGGGAGAGAGAGAGAGAGAGAGAGGGATAAGAGGAGGAACTCACGGCTTGCTTGGTGGATTTCCCTCCTGCCTTCAGGTCTTTGAGCTTCTTCTCCTGCTTGTCGTACTGCTTCTGCATCTCCTTCTGTTTCTGCACGTACATCTTCTTAAAGGTCACTGGGAGGTCAGAGCACATCACACTCAGTCACCGCCACGCCCAAGGGGGCAAAAGAGGAGATCAGTCATTCACCGACCAGCAACTGCCCTCTGTAGTGTGGGTCACTCAACAGTAATTTCCCCTGCAGTGCGGGTCACTCACAGTAATTGCCCCTGCAGTGCGGGTCACTCACAGTAATTGCCCCTGCAGTGCGGGTCACTCACAGTAATTTCCCCTGTAGCAT
>JAINUG010000460.1:150000-152500 GCA_029706075.1 Aldrovandia affinis
GACACTCACACACTGACACTGTTTAACACTGACACTCACACACTGACACTGTTTAACACTGACACTCACACACTGACACTGGTTAACACTGACACTGTTAAACACTGACACTGTTTAACTCTGACACTGTTTAACACTGACACTCACACACTGACACTGTTTAACACTGACACTGTTTAACACTGACACTCACACTGACACTGTTTAACACTGACACTGTTTAACACTGACACACACACTGACACTCACACACTGACACTGTTTAACACTGACACTCACACACTGACACTCACACACTGACACTGTTTAACACTGACACTGTTTAACACTGACACTCACACACTGACACTGTTTAACACTGACACTCACACACTGACACTGGTTAACACTGACACTGTTAAACACTGTTTAACACTGACACTGTTTAACACTGACACTCACACACTGACACTGTTAAACACTGACACTCACACACTGACACTCACACACTGACACTGTTAAACACTGACACTGTTAAACACTGACACTGTTAAACACTGACACTGTTTAACACTGACACTCACACACTGACACTGTTTAACACTGACACTGTTAAACACTGACACTCACACACTGACACTGTTTAACACTGACACTCACACACTGACACTGTTTAACACTGACACTGTTAAACACTGACACTGTTAAACACTGACACTCACACACTGACACTGTTTAACACTGCCACTGTTAAACACTGACACTCACACACTGACACTCACACACCAGGGTTCCTACAAGTTTCAACAAGTCAAATTTAAGACTTTTTTAGACCTTTTTTAGACCTCTTTGAATATAATTTTAGACCTATTCGCGACACCATATGATAGCTTTTTGTCATCCTCGGGGTGATGAAATTAGGGATTTCACTGCCATACAGACAAAAAGTCTGAAGGATAATTAATATAAAATAAATAAGTCTCAAAAGTACATTTATTTTTATATTTTTATTAACTGTAGAAAGTCACTTCAAAGTGAAGAGAACAAAGTGCACAAAAGCTTATAACAGCTTAATGTTACAGTATGTATACAAAGAGACACGACACTTGTTACTATGTAACAGAGCTGGGGAGGAACTACTTGGGGGCATTTCTGTGAAAACTTTGTGAAAACTGAACCAGTCCCCAACAACAAAAAACGTCACTCAATCTTTCTGAGCTCTGCTCCCTTTGCCTCTATCTCCTTCTCAATTATCTCAAGCTCGCCAACTTCTTCTTGCTGCCCTTTCGCAGGATGTTTGACTTGGAGATGAGCTCGGCCATCTGCCTGGGACAAGATGAGCAGCTTCTGGCAAAACATCAGAAGCTGCTCCAGTATAACATCACCTATCACAAAACATATAAAGAAAAAAATTACATAAATCAGTGCATCAACAATTAGACATGTATTGGTCATTCTAGATTCACTGAAACTACACTGGTTGACATAAGAAGGTCACTGTAGCCAATATGGCTGTGATAATTGCAATATTGGCTAACAACAATCATTTCAAATGTACTCAAACACTCATTCCTATGAAGCTGAAAATTAACATGTACTGTAGTTAGTATGTTCACAGATGAGACAAGTAGACTAAGTTAACGTTAGCTTACAATAGGCCCACTGATGTAAAGTTAGCTGTGACACTACAGCTAATGGCATTATAGAAAAATAGCTACCAAATGGAACAGATCAATAATTGATTTGCGTTACTTACTTTGACATTCGCCAGCAAGTCCTGCGCTGTTGCATGTCCCATGAACTGGGACCCCAGGTACCTAGACTGGACTTTCCTCATCCCAGAAACGAACATGTATGTCCAGCTGCTTGGTCTTGGTCGCCTTGTTCAAACTTTCATCAAACATAACAACGAATGGTCCGTTGTTGACTTTCGCGACGAGATCCCTCTTTATGTATTCCGCCAAACCGAACTTTGTTATATTAGCCGTCTTATCACCACCACACGCAAATGTTTTCGCGATGTCAGAATCGGGAACATGCGGGCAAAAAGCTTGCCAATGCCTTCGTTGCTGTTATAGGACTGGTGTTTAACTACGGTTTCCAGCGTCCACATCACTTCTGCCACCAGTGTTGGCGTGGATCCCAGCGCAAGGTCGATTCTTCCTTGAGTAGCGGGAGGCCGATTAGAGGTACCGGGAGACTGGGCCGCGGTAGCGGGAGCTGGGAGGCCGGAGGCGGAGCTGCAGGCACTGCGTCCCCATTTACCCCTAATGTTCCGAGTTTAATATTTGTTTTGCATAAAGTGCAACGGGCTCCGTGCGGATTCCCATCCACTGCTTTTAACCAGGACCTAAACGCGCTTTTCTCTACCCATAGCTCATTAAACCTACACTTGCCCATGGCTTATCAAATTACATAGCGAGTAAACTCAAAACAAAACACGAGTAGCTAGCTAGCTAGCTCTTGTCTTCGTTCAACCAACTCGAACGATACGTAGCTTCGTTCGCCAATAATTTCTCCC
>JAINUG010000460.1:155000-205000 GCA_029706075.1 Aldrovandia affinis
GACAGACAGGTGAGTACAGGTGTGTATAGACAGACAGGTGAGTACAGGTGTGTGGAGGCTGCCAGCTACACAGACATCAGGTTAGTATTCCCGGAGACTGAAACGGGTGTCAAGGCAACTGATCCAGAATTCTGGAGACCGGAGATGAACAGGGGTTTGAAGAGGTCAAAGCAAACTTACACGCTTTAAAAAATAATAATAATAAAACATCTGCACAGCTCACAGAGAGCTCAGTGAAGGACAACATCCCTGCTCCCAGAGGAGTCCAGACTCCATTCACATCAGATTAGCCTGCGGCTGCCTGTCAGCTACCACTGCAGTCTGTCAAACCACCACTGCAGTCTGGGTCAAATTACCACTGCAGTCTGGGTCAAACCACCACTGCAGTCTGGGTCAAACCACCACTGCAGTCTGGGTCAAACCACCACTGCAGTCTGGGTCAAACCACCACTGCAGTCTGGGTCAAACTACCACTGCAGTCTGGGTCAAACCACCACTGCAGTCTGGGTCAAATTACCACTGCAAACTACCACTGCAGTCTGGGTCAAACTACCACTGCAGTCTGGGTCAAACTACCACTGCAGTCTGGGTCAAACCACCACTGCAGTCTGGGTCAAACCACCACTGCAGTCTGGGTCAAACCACCACTGCAGTCTGGGTCAAACCACCACTGCAGTCTGGGTCAAACCACCACTGCAGTCTGGGTCAAACCACCACTGCAGTCTGGGTCAAACTACCACTGCAGTCTGGGTCAAATTACCACTGCAGTCTGGGTCAAACTACCACTGCAGTATGGGTCAAACTACCACTGCAGTCTGGGTCAAACTACCACTGCAGTCTGGGTCAAACTACCACAAACTACCACTGCAGTCTGGGTCAAACTA
The DNA here is from genome assembly GCA_029706075.1 of Aldrovandia affinis. Taxonomy (NCBI): domain Eukaryota; kingdom Metazoa; phylum Chordata; class Actinopteri; order Notacanthiformes; family Halosauridae; genus Aldrovandia; species Aldrovandia affinis. The sequence goes on from JAINUG010000460.1 coordinate 155,885, forward strand.
CCACTGCAGTCTGGGTCTACCACTGCAGTCTGCAGGTCAAACCACCACTGCAGTCTGGGTCAAACTACCACTGCAGTCTGGGTCAAACTACCACTGCAGTCTGGGTCAACTACCACTGCAGTCTGGGTCAACTGCAGTCTGTACCACTGCAGTCTGGGTCAAACTACCACTGCAAACTCAAACCACTGCAGTCTGGGTCAAACTACCACTGCAGTCTGTCAAACTACCACTGCAGTCTGGGTCAAACTACCACTGCAGTCTGGGTCAAACCACCACTGCAGTCTGGGTCAAACTACCACTGCAGTCTGTCAGCTACCACTGCAGTCTGGGTCAAACTACCACTGCAGTCTGGGTCAAACTACCACTGCAGTCTGGGTCAAACTACCACTGCAGTCTGGGTCAAATTACCACTGCAGTCTGGGTAAAACTACCACTGCAGTCTGGGTCAAACCACCACTGCAGTCTGGGTCAAACTACCACTGCAGTCTGTCAGCTACCACTGCAGTCTGGGTCAAACTACCACTGCAGTCTGGGTCAAACTACCACTGCAGTCTGGGTCAAACTACCACTGCAGTCTGGGTCAAACCACCACTGCAGTCTGTCAGCTACCACTGCAGTCTGGGTCAAACTACCACTGCAGTCTGGGTCAAACTACCACTGCAGTCTGGGTCAAACCACCACTGCAGTCTGGGTCAAACTACCACTGCAGTCTGTCAGCTACCACTGCAGTCTGGGTCAAACTACCACTGCAGTCATCCCTCAAACTACCTGGCTGCAGTCTGGGTCAAACCACCACTGCAGAGGGAAGAGCCCTGCCAACCCCCCTCCATCATCAGTGGGCTTGCTTTGCTTCCTCCCACCCCCCCTTCCTCCCTCTCCCGCTCCCGTAGCTCAGTTCTCTCTCCTCTATGAAGTTTAGTTCATGTTTAGTTGTAGGTTGTATGCGCTTGTCCTCTGTCTCATGTCTGCTGCTGTTCTGGTCAGGTCTCCCTCACAGAAGAGATTCTGAATCTCAATGGGACTTTTATCCAGTTAAATAAAATGTCAAAATAAAAGCGCCCACACTGGCCTAGCTCCGTCAGACTCTGAGCAGGCAACCCGAGCCTCGGGTGTGTGAAACCACCTGAAGCACACTGCTGTTTTTTTATAAAGATTTTGTTAGATTTAATCCCATTTTCTCCCAATTTAGTAGCCAATTAAACCCGCTATTTTATGTCAACCCCCCTAGTAATGTGAGTTCGCTGCCGTAGTCCTGTGACCGGTAGTGACGAAGGCGAAACATTGTCTCCTCTGAGACGGCACTCACCAGGCCGTCGACCGTAACCCGGTACTACAGGGCCACTCTTATGCGCAGCGAACGTTCTGTCGGCTTCCCTCCCCCCTCCCTGAAACGACCCGTTACCAAAACCCAGAAACGACCCGGTACCTCGGCTTTCACCGGAGACGTCCCGCTTAGGAGACGGGTGATTTAAAAGGGCAGTAACCTTGAATTCGGTACGCCGCTCCATTCTGCCAACAAGCCGACTGGCTCGTTAACTGCGTCACGCTATCATACGCCGGCCCTTTTCCTGTTCCCACGCAAAGCATCATCTGTAGATGCCCCCCCCCCCCCCCCAACCCCACCCCAACCCCCAACCCACCCACCTTTCTTGTTCTGTGGTTCTGTGGTTTCTGGTCCTCCTCTTCCTCCCTACTGCCGTCCTCGTCTTCGTCGCTCTGTCCCTGGCTGAGAGCGGCGAATATATTGCCGACCTGCAAGGGGAGAGGGGACGAAGGTGGAGAGGGGAGAGGGGAGAGGGAGAGGAGAGAGGAGAGAGGAGAGGGGAGAGGGGAGAGGGGAGAGGGAGGGGAGAGGGAGAGGGGAGAGGGGAGGGAGGGGGTAGAGGAGAGGAGAGAGAGGAGAGAGGGGAGAGGGGGAGAGAGGGGAGGGAGAGGGGAGAGGGAGAGGGGAGAGGGGAGAGGGGAGAGGGGAGAGGGATGAAAGGTGGAGAGGGACGAAGGTGGAGAGAAAGAGAGAGATTGAAGGCGGGCTCATTTCGAGGGGTCGAGTAACGGAAAGCCTGAATTTGAGGATGTTTGACCCTGTGAGTGAGATTCACGTGTACATACTGACAACGGACTGGCTTGTGGCGGCCATTGTGGTTTGAGTCAAAGCCCCATCTGCCTCTCCCCCTTCCCAGTCCTGTCAAAGCCCATGTTGTACTCGTCCTAAGCCAAGGACCATCCACTCTACTAGCCCTGACTGTACTGAACACCTTTTCTTTTCTTTTTTTTTTCTTTCATTTTAATATATTTTTTCCCAGTTTTTTTCCTCCCAATTTGGAGGCCCATTATACCCTTTATTATTCCAACTCTCCCCCCCACAAGCCCACTGCTGCTGGCATATTTCTGAGACCGGTAGAGGCAGCAACAACAAACCGCCTCCTCTGAGACGGAATTTGCTAATTGCCGACTGTGATTCCGATACAGCGAGCTCATGCCGGCTTCCCTCTCCCCTCCCTGGGGCGGACAGACAATTGCCGGCCCCTAGCGGCACTCCCGGCCAGAGCCGGACTGGCACAGCCAGGAATCGAACCCTGGTCACCGTGGGCAACATACATCCCAGTCGGATGCCTTTCCCGGGAGGCACCTCGAAAGACATATTTGAAAACAATATGTGAAGATTAATATTTTAAAAGCTCACCTTGTTTCTCTGTCCACCCTTGCTGTGCACCACCACTGAAAGAGAAAAGAGGGACAGTGATGTTAAATGTCATGAATGGAATCAGTGCATCTCCTATTAATATTATACATGTGCCGTAAAACCGCCTATAAAATAAAACTGCCTGTCCAGTGGTTAGAGTGCTCAGGCAGTATTTACATTTCTCCACTCACTCATGAATCATAGGTTGGAGAAGAGGTACAACGCAGTGCCCTTACGCTGTTCTAGAACTGTTTACGGAACGTTCAGCACCCTCTCTGTTCTAGAACCGTTTACAGAACGTTCAGCACCCTCTCTGTTCTAGAACCATTTACTAGAACGTTCAGCAGCGCCCTCTCTGTTCTAGAACTGTTTACGGAACGTTCAGCACCCTCGCTGTTGTAGAACTGTTTACGGAACGTTCAGCACCCTCTCTGTTCTAGAACCATTTACGGAACGTTCAGCACCCTCACTGTTCTAGAACTGTTTACGGAACGTTCAGCACCCTCGCTGTTCTAGAACTGTTTACGGAACGTTCAGCAGCCTCGCTGTTCTAGAACTGTCTAAGGCCCCCCCTGTTCCAGCGATCGGCGACTTTTACCATCCTCTTCCTCATCGTCGCTGGGCTGCACCGACAGCTTTTTCATTCTCTGCATCACCTCCTCTTCCTCGTCATCCCCCTCTCCACCTCTCCCTTTCCGACGGTCTTTCTTTTTCTTCTGGGGCTGGCACAGGAGAAGGGGGTGGGGGGGTCAGTTTAAGGAAAGATACTGGGAGGCACAGGAGAAGGGGTGGGTGGGGGTCAGCTCGGAGGCTACACACTGCCAGCTCCTTTCAGCAGTCACAGACATTACTCAGGCCCAGAGAATCAGAGACACCAGGAAATGCGATGGTTTGGGTGCGAGTGGGTGTCTACGCACACATGTGCATTTCATACGATCCTGATGCACATATGGAGTATAGGTGATGAGGTGGCCGCCCGCACTGTCAGACAGATGATGCACTATGTTCCACCGGTGTGCCCTGTCCCGACCGCTTTACAGGAAAGAAGCAACAAAAGCACAGAGTCGCCGTGACAACCGTCAGAGCCCACCCCCCACCCCCATCATCTCCTTGTACCTGCTTTCCATGCCCCTCCTTGGCAACAACCTCCTCCTCCTTCTTCGTTGTATTATCTGAGGCCAGCTCCTCGAAGAACTGAGAGAGAGAGAGAGAGAACGAGATAGAGTACATATAGCTAGCTGCTAATTCAAATTACATGCACTCGTTTACAAATAACTGTTAGCTGTTATCACAGCAAGCTTGACTCTCTCGAGCTTTTTAGACAGGGTCTGTGCCGACAATTCTGTGCGCACTTCGGGCAGTCACATCCCCCGCTGCCAATCGTTGAAAGTGATGGTATCATCAATTATTATACACGCAAACTATTCAGTTATTGTGTCTTCATAATGTCGAGGTCTACTTTTTTCTTTAAGTGAACCCGTGTCTGTGTCTGTGTCCCCCGCCCAAGTAATATTAATTCACCGTTTAAAATCTGTCACCTCAAATAAACAGCGACTTACCGTCTTCTTCCCCTTCTTATCTTTTTTTCCTTTCTTCACCGCTTTATCCGCTGTGCGTGTGGGAGAGAGGAGAGAGAGAGAGAGAGAGAGAGAGAGAGAGAGAGAGAGAGAGAGAGAGGGAGAGAGGAGAGAGAGGGAGAGAGGAGATCGAGAAATGTTCAAATCATGTACAGTACTGAATTCACTCCCGACCCGCTACACAGCGTTGCTTAAAGCGTGGTAACAGCGATCACCTACACGCGATGGCTGTCATTGTGCTACGGTGGGCTCTACAGCTCGCGATCAGTTGCCATCGCTGCCCTGCCAGTTGGCCATGCTGCTGTGGGTACGGCCGGAATGTATCGTGAGTGTAGCGAGAAGGATAACACAAAAGGAGAGAGATAATGGCAGGTGTTTTGCGAGCACAGCAGTTTTGCTAACGGTTAGCTCGCTCGGTGCGTCAGTTCTGATGAACAAGGGAGCTAGCTCGTTAGCCACGTCGGTTATCTGTAAGTTGGGAGTTGGCTAACTTAGCGACATTATCAAAAGCGTAAATGGACAAACGTAACATATGCTATTATTGCAAAAATAAACTGTTACGTTAAACAACGTCAGCCTGGTTAGGCTAGCCAGCAACCCAATCCACACGGACTGCTCACAATATGGCAAGAATAGACCGAGAAGCGTTCGTGTTAGAGATGGTGTCATTCATTGACACTGCAAATGTCGACTTCTGGCTGTCTGCAGAGCTTATAATGTTCATAAAACGTTGACTTGCGTTCTAGTCACACAGCTACCATATTCCATTAGCTATATGCAACCACAAATGGCCACAGCTGAAGCGCTACAGGCTACAGGCTAACTGAAACAATGTGGGATTCAGATCTAGCTAGCTCGCTAACTTCGCTAGGCTAGGCTTGCTGGCTACATGGACGTTACCGGTCGGCGATGGCTCGTCTCCTTCCCATTCGGCCACTTCTTTTGTTTTCTTAGGCATTTTCCGTCTTTAGTGTTGTGCAGAAGTTATAAGACTGATTTAAAAGTTATGACGGAACGGCTGAGCAGGAGTGTCAATGCGGCTAAATCGACGAGTAGCTGAGAAAGAGTCCCACTCGTGCGGCCCGATTCTGCTTTTCTCTCCCCACATCGACTGGCACCACTACCACAGACTTCCTGGAAAAAAAACATGATGTAACCGCGATGCAATAGCTGAACCATCACAGCGCCAAACTCCAGTTTTGAGGACAGTTGGGGTATTACATTTCAGCAAACACGAAGGTCTCACAGAATCCGTCAACACAGCATTAAAGACACACATGGATGTATTTTTACAGCACTTCCTTTGGGTTTTTTGTGCATTTTTTTGACTGTATGTGCAGCACCTGCGTTTTCCACTGTAAAATAAAAAGAAGTAGTGTACAAAAAAAGTACAATTATTATATATTGGATTCAAGTTCTGTGTGGCTCAGTTGTTCGAGCATGGCATTGGCAACGCTTAGGTTGTGGGTTCAATTCCCACTGGGACCACACATACTGAAAAATGTATGCTTTCACTACTGTAAGTTGCTTTGGATAAAAGCGTATAATAAATGGCATGTATTTATATATTATATATATTTAATGGATAAAGTTGATGCAACCGCGGAAAGACATCAGGCAATTTGCAAATTTGAATATTACAAATGTGAATGAGCGGTGCCACGGAATCAAGACTCGGGAGAGTTTGCTTTTCTATTGTGGTATCTTTTATTGGCTTTTAAGACACAAATTCAGTTAAAAGTTGGCATACCAACTTAACAAAAGCACAAAATAACATTCAGGTAAACAAGGGATTCAAGCAGCAATTTCCACGTAGACAGGGGCACAAAATTACACATTTAACTCTTAACACTTAAATATCATCACAGGACAAAGACACATATAGGCTAGGTTTTCAAAGTCAACAAAATAAAAAGAAAATAGCCTCAGCGGTCAGGGAGGATCTCAGCAGGAACCTGTTCAAGGAGACAGAGGATACAACAAGGCCTCGGATCTGCCTGGCTCAGGAGCACCGCCCGAACCAAAAGTTTTCCATTATAGTGTTACCATCTTCATTACAGCAAAGATTAACATTACAATTATAGACAACTATACAATTAATTAACGCGAATATAACTAGGTAGAATCTGAGACTATTTAGCCGGCCGCAAGGGCCTCTGGGTCACCACGCTAACGTTAGCCACTATGGATGCTAACAACAAACAAAATGGCGGAGAGCTAGCATTACTGGTGGCTAGGCTAACTGCCCATCGTTACAATATCGATAACGGTATCTTTGGAAGACGGCTTTTAACAGTGGTTGCAGGCTAGTTCGGTTTTGAGGAGAGAATTAGACCACTGTATCTGTTTGAGGAAACTGCAAACACGCAATGAACCGTTTCTTAAAAGCGCGCGTCCCGATCTAATGTTTGTATTTCTAACCTGGATGTTTTCGGACTACGTCAGAGGAAATGGTTTCCATTTTCCACCAATCAGCGGGATATTTTCGGAACACGTCAGAGGAAACGCTTTCCCCTTTTCCACCAATCAGTGGGATGCCGGTTTGTGAGGTCGAGGGCGTAGTTCTCGAAACGGCCTAGCGCATGCGCGGTGTGTGACGTTGGTAGCCGGGCAAGGACACAGCTAGGTAGGCAGAATGACATTTGTGTAACATCAACAGTGGTTTCGAAAGTTTCATAATCAGTATTAAATTCAACGTATTTTAGCAGGGACGGCTCCTTTACTGTACTGTACCTGCTTTTAGTGTGAATGGTTTTAACTTGGCTCGTTGCAATCTGTTTTCCATTTGAGGTCTCAGCTCCATAGCCATGTAGCCAGCTAGCACTAGCTAATTTAGCAATCTAACCACAGTGCAAACGTAGCTAATTCGCTTTCTAGCGATTTCGCTATCATGTGTAGCAAGCAAAACGCGGTATATGGCTACCTATGTGTACAATTTGAGTTGGTCGTTAGCTAGCAAAGTAATATGTATAACGCTATCTAATTAGAGCATGTGCGCATGTTGTTGCTATCCATCTGACGTTAGGATTAACTTCGTGTTTCAGAAGATGCCAAGCTTGCTGTCATTGCTTGTGCAAAGACCGCTCGCCATCTGGGTACGCTATTGCCAGCAGCGATGTCGAAATGGCTAAAGTTAGCAAGCTATCTCGCGTGATCTGATATAGCCAATTCAAATAGCTAGTAAATCTAATGATCTCGAATGAATTTGTGTATAACCTGCTAAATCTCGCCTGTTGACTTGGCATACCAGCTCAGTGCAACTAGTGCAACTAAAACAAACAATGTTTTGATTAGGGGGAGGGGGTTGTGGAGGGACTGACTTTGCCTCGATGCTGGCCAAGTTTGCTTCTTAAATATTTAAGTTGTTGCTGACGAAAAATGCCCATGCAACCAACAAGCAATATCTATTGATACTTGGTCACAGTGACAACAAATACACGTTACGTTTTTCATTCTACGGACGTCTGTCTCACTGAATCAAAGATGAGCCCTAACGTTCTGCCTTTTCTACGTAATGGCGTTGACGTTTAACGTTTACTTGAAACTTGGCGTTCAACGTTATCTTACGATATAGAATTTATTCAAACTGTTGTAGCGAACTATGACGTGCCACTTTTCCGAATCGATATAACCCGACTGTTACATGGAGATGTGGGTGAACTTTCCGGGCATTTTATTAACATAATATTGCCCATTTAACGACACACATGGCGGATTTGTTTTCAAACTAAACAGAACTCCAATATAATGTCGTTCCATCCTCCCACGCTACGCCAAACGCACGACACAGGCAGCCAGGTAAATGGAGCCAGCTATATATTCATATTTATGTCTAAAACAACTGGGTAATTGGGAGAGCCTTTCGCACGTTTCAAAGATTTATGGTCATTCACACCCCTGGTGGGATGGCGTAATCATATTAGCCCACATTATGGCTGCAGAACCCAAAACCTGAAGAAGAGTTGTTGTTTTTTCAACCTCCCACCTCTCCATCCGGGGTCTTTTTATATCATAGCCGTAGCCACCGATACAACCAGGATTAAGTGTCAGTGTCAACCACTGGTTACTACAGACCATCACAACCAGATAGCTTTGTTGAGTTTTGGCTCAAAAAAAGAAGGGATCGGTTGTTTCAACTGTTTGCTTGAATTTATACCCGTTTATGTTTTCATTTTCTTACTTCTTTTTTTATTTTTATTTTTAGATTTTTGTGTTGCAGGATAACGAAAAACAAGAGCGCGTGAAGAGTGGTCAGACGATAGAAAGAGTGGGAGGGACGAAGGAAAACAATCATCTTGTTCCTTGTGTCTGATTTTCTGTGTAATGCCTGCACCTAACTTGACCAATCAGTGACTGGGGTCGCCCCTCCCCCCCCTGAGCTGAATGGCTGTGTACAGAGGGGGCGTTGCCTTTTGGGTAAGATGTGGGAGGAGCCGTTGCTGCAGGCATCCAATCAGGCAACAGTGCTGGAGTCTCACTCAGGTATGGGACCTGTCAACCATTGTTTGAGAAGAAAACACTCCAAGAAATGTATCCCATTCATGCTTTCCCGTAATGTTTACATTCTTAAGTGAAATGCTGGTCCTCAATTTTAGAATAATTATATTATACATGTATTATTTATTATATAAATAACAAATCAAATACATTTAGAGACATTCTTTATTTCTTTCAGACACGAGGCAGTGGAAACTTACTGTCTCTGTCTCTTGATTTCCAGACGCTTGATTTGCGGAGCAGTGGGCCTTCCCGACCAATCAGCTGCTTTTCCCGGGCAGCCTCCGCCCCGCCCAGCCACCTGCGCTATCAGACAGTTGGCCAATCGGCCTCCGAGTTGTCGCTGTCGCACACCACCCGTCACACGGGGCATCGGGTTCGGACTGTCGGTTTGACGGAGGACGACTGGGAAGAGAATGTCAGCCTGTGCGTTCTGTCGGGACCCGGGGAGTCGGAGGGCCAGCGCACCCTGGTGGAGGTCCGTCTGCTCGGGCATGCCCGACTAGGCGAGCTCCTGGCTTCAGGAGCCAGCAGGCCGGGCGAGTTCCTTTTCCCGCTAACCACCGTCGACGGACGGAGGGAGGACGACATCAGCGTCCGCGGCGGGGGGGGGCGGGGGGGTGAAAGACGGAGCGATGGACAGACGAGGGGGAGTCGTTCGGGAGCCTGTTTGAGGCGGAGCGGTGTCTTGCCCCCTTCCTGTGGGGGTCCCAGTTCCACTGCTTCCAGTGCCCAGCGAAGGAGCTCTCGCCTGGGTGCGGGGCCCAGTCGAGCCTGAGGACGGGGCTGGATGCGCAGGCCCCAACCCTCTCCGTGTGGCCGCCCGTCTCCTACTGCAGCCGCGCAGAGACGCAGGGGGGAGAGGGACGGGAGAGAGAGAGAGAGAGAGAGAACGAGGAGAAACTGGCGCTGATGTACGAAAGGCTGAGAATCGAGGTAAAGGGGGGGTGGATCGTTACCATGACAGTTCCTGTTTGCTCTTTCTGTCGTTTCATCAGTCCACAGTGAATCTGTGTGTACTCAACCACGTTGTTCCCACAATTGCAGGCTTTTGTTTATGTAATTATTTTTTTATTTGTTTTCCCGTTTTTCTCCCAATTTAGTAGCCAATTATACCCTCTATCACTTTCGATTCGCCCTCCCCCCACAAACTTGCCGCCCGTCCACCGGGGCAAGCTAATTCCCTGAGGCCGGCGATGATCCGCCTCCTCCGAGAAGGAGCTCGCCCGCCTACTCTCTAGAGCAGGGGTCACTAACAGGCGGACCGCGGTCCGGGTCCGACCCAGAAGCCGTCCCTATCCGGACCGCCCCAAAACCGATAAATTATTAAGAATCACTACATTTTGACGGAGCATTTCAATTTTAACCGCGCAGCTTTTCTAGCATTTACGGCACTGGTTTATCATTGCACCAGGTGCAAAATTCCGAGGGGCGCAAATTTAAGAAACGTAAAAAAAAAAAAAAAAAAAAACCTTATTTCCTCGCGCACCCGTGCAGCTTTTCGCGTAGCACCCCGCCCCGTCGACAGAAAATGGGGCGCCGTTACGTGCCTCGCACCACCGGACCTTGGCTTGAGGCCATTTTATCTAACTGGACCTCTTTGAATTTTACTTGAAGACCCCTGCTCTAGAGACACCCTTCGCGCTTCTCAGCGAGCTCGTGCCGGCTCTCTCCCGCCCCCTGGGGCAGACAGCCAATCGCCAGGCCAGGGCCGGTCTGGCGCAGTCGCGTTTTGAAACACGGCTGTAATAGGCAACTTGTATTCGCAAGCGAATGCTTAGACCACTCCGAAGCGTGGTGCGTTAGACCGCTGCGCCATCCGCCAGGCCAGGCTTTTGTTTTTTAATAAATGTATTTAATAAAACCAGGTATTGCACACGCTCTATCGATGTAACGCACATTTTTTTAAAGAAGCCATTTGATATACCTGACCCCTGGCTGACGAGTAGAGACTTGGAACCTCGGAATGGCACCAAAAATAAATAAATGAGGCCTCCCGGGTAGTCTAGCGGTTACAACGTTTGGCGCTGGCCACTGCGACTGGGGTTCGGGTGAGTTCATTGCGTATAGGAGTGGCTCTGTGTGTACCGGAGTTACAGTCGACGGCTTGGCGAGTTTCGGCTCAGAGGAGGCGGGTCACTGATGGTTTCAGGACTAAGGCAGCAAACTGGCTACTAAATTGGGAGAAAATGGGAAAAAAATCTGAAACAAAATCTTTAAAAGAAAATAAAGAAATGACTGAGCAAATATGATTTAATGAGGACATGGGGGAAATGGCACAAATGTAAAATGCGCTAACGATAAGCGACTTTATTATTACTGTTACCGTGGTTATTAACTAATGTTGTGGCACTGCAGTTGCCCAGTTTCTTTGTGAAGAACCACGACTACACCATGTACTCCAACGACATCGAGTTCATCAATGGACTACTGAACACCCAAACCAGGTAACACACCTTTACTGCACACCCAAACCAGGTAACACCCCTTCACCACACACCCAAACCAGGTAACACACCTTTACTGCGCACCCAAACCAGGTAATACACCTTTACTGCACACCCAAACCAGGTAACACACCTTTACTGCACACCCAAACCAGGTAACACACCTTTACTGCACACCCAAACCAGGTAACACACATTTACTGCGCACCCAAACCAGGTAACACACCTTCACCACACACCCAAACCAGGTAACACACCTTTACTGCACACCCAAACCAGGTAACACACATTTACTGCGCACCCAAACCAGGTAACACACCTTCACCACACACCCAAATCAGGTAACACATCTTTACTGCGCACCCAAACCAGGTAATACACCTTCACCACACACCCAAATCAGGTAACACATCTTTACTGCACACCCAGACCAGGTAACACACCTTCACCACACACCCAAATCAGGTAACACATCTTTACTGCACACCCAAACCAGGTAATACACCTTCACCACACACCCAAATCAGGTAACACATCTTTACTGCACACCCAGACCAGGTAACACACCTTCACCACACACCCAAACCAGGTAACACACCTTTACTGCACACCCAAACCAGGTAACACACATTCACTGCGCACCCAAACCAGAACGGGAGAAGCACAGAAGCATGCTTGTAAAACGCCCATCCTCAAAATCTGTGGTAATGAGGGTGCTTTCCTCCTCCTCTCCACCAGGGGGCGCTTGCTGTACCAGCTGACCCTGTCTCTGTGGAAGCTGCTGTGTGCGTTCTACTTTGCGGACGTGCGGCTGGAGGTTCTGAAGCTGACCAAGCACAGCGAGGACGGGACGGTGCGCGCCCGCTGGAGGCTCCGGGGCCTGCCCTTCCCCCTGCTGCTGCTGCGCTTCTACAGGAAGAACAAGACACACCTGTACAGGTACGCACACACACACACCTCTCACTGGTACGCACACCTCACCGATCACCTGTACACACACATACACCGCTCACTGATCACCTGTACACACACGCACCTCACCAATCACTGATCACACACACACACACACACACATCACACACACACACACACACCTCACTGATCACCTGTACACACACACACACCTCACTGATCACCTGTACAGGTACACATATTTTGATCTACTAAGTTTGTAAATCAGGGCTTAATTGCAGAAATTACTGCAATGTATTACTGCACTGATCTCTTGAGCGATCTATGATTGTTCCTACCATGTATTTATGCACATCTTGTAAGTTGCTCTGGATAAGAGCGTCTGCTGAATGCCTAAAATGTAAATGTAAAATGTAAATGAAATAATGAGAATCATTGAGTATATTTCTGAAGGGGTGTGTGTGAAAGCGTGTGACGCGGTGTGTGTGTGTCTGCCTGTGTGTTCACACTGTTTAACCCTTCACCCTCTCTGTCACAGGACGTACGACGCCATGTCCACCTTTCACCTGGGGCCCAACGGACTCATTCACCGACACAGAGTGGAGAAGGTGAGACAGCCGCACCGGACGCACAAACCTCACACACACACACCTGACACACGTACGCACAAACCTCACACACACGTACGCACAAACCTCACACACACACACACCTGACACACGTACGCACAAACCTCACACACACCTCACACACATGTATGCACAAACCTCACACACACACACGCAAACCTCACACACACACACCTGACACACGTACGCACAAACCTCACACACACGTACGCACAAACCTCACACACACACACACCTGACACACGTACGCACAAACCTCACACACACCTCACACACATGTATGCACAAACCTCACACACACCTCACACACATGTATGCACAAACCTCACACACACACCTGACACACGTACGCACAACTCACACACATGCACACATGTGCACACACACCTCACAAACCTCACACACATGCACAAACGTACGCACTCCTCCACACTCGAAAATCTGAAAATTAAAAACCACTTCCCCTTTTCCAGGTGATGCAGGCCACACCCCCTGTCCTGCCCCGTGTGACATCACTGCTGGCGGGGGCTCTGGTTGCCATGGGGATCCAGGACCACAGGCCCGCCCTCAACCTCCTGCCCTTCTTACTGTCCTCCTTCAGAGTGGGGAGACAATGAGATAGAGACAGGGAGAGGGAGAGGGAGGAGGAGAGAGAGAGGGGGAGAGGGGGGGAGGGGGGGAGGGGGAGGAGGGGTGGTGGTGGAGGAGAGAGAGAGGAGGAGAGAGGGAGGAGAGAGAGAGAGAGAGAGAGAGAGAGGGAGGGAGGGGTGGAGGAGAGAGAGAGGGAGAGGGGGGAGGAGGGAGAGGGAGGAGGAGAGAGAGAGGTAGAGGGAGGAGAGAGGAGAGAGAGAGGGGGGGGGGGTCTGAGATGTCATGAATAGAATCCCATCCAGGGTGAAAATGTACAGAGTTTGACCGATCAGTTGTTTTTTTGTGGTTTTTTTCCTGCATTCAAAGTAAATACATATATGTAATGTAAGAAAATAATAACAATGAAAAACGTCTCCTCACTGTGGCAGCTGTGATCCTTTGTGACACGTTTACGTCGCGCTGAAACGAGATCAGAGCCTTTCAGAAGCAGCAGGGTAAATCTAGCAAGAACACACACACACACACACACACACACACGTCAGACTTGGGTTAAATGCATTCGATTTTTTAGAAAATCTGAAAATACTGCAGATGCCTGAGAATTACCAAGCAAACATGACATGAGTACATTCTGAATATTGGTGAAAATATAGGTTTATTTAAAAATGAGTCAGTAATCTGAAGGAATAGATTAGTGTACAGTATCAGTGTTGTGTGAAGGGTGCCAGGGTGTGGCTCAGATCTCACACGCACACAGTGACTCTGATATGGTGCACTACGCTCCAAAGGTCCTGCAAATAACTCCATTGTATGTATCTCACACACACACACACACACACACACACACCACCACACACACACACACACACACACACGACCCACCACACTGCCATGCAGGCCACGCCCCCAGCACACTGCCTGTGTGCGTTAACCGCGCCCACATGACATATGTGGTTCTGTGTGGCTCAGTTGGTAGAGCACGGCGTTGGCAACGCTTAGGTTGTGGGTTCAATCCCCACTGGGGCCACATACTGAAAATGTATGCATTCACTACTGTAAGTCGCTTTACGTCACTCTGAAGAAACAAACGGTTTCAGGTGCAACGGGCCGGTCTTACGACTGAAGTCAGCTCCCCGTTGAGTCGCGCGCGGGAAGCCAGCGCTGATCGGATCGGCCGGGTCCTGCTCCTGCTCCTGCTCCTGCACCTGCCTGGCCAATCGCCACTCTTTGCTGTCGTTTGTCATCCACGTCTAATGCTGTGTGAAACGGTGAAGCGTTGGCAGCGCTGTGCTTTCTCTGAAAGCGAACAATGAACGCGTGACACGTTGTGCCTGCCGGGGCCTCCGTGAGTGCACTCAGTCAGTTCAGTCACTGAAGACTCACCTCTTCAGGGTGCACCTCTCCCCGTAGTCCGGTTTTTGTTAACTTTGTTAATAGTTGCTTAGTTTACACGTCTACTTGTTTATGTATTGTAATAGGCTTAGGCATTATTTTCTGCATTGATTGCTTTATTGCTACCTCTGAATTGTGGCTACAGATTTAACTGTGTGGTTGCTCCTAGCACCCAGGAACTGTACTTCCCACTAGGGTGGCTTTCAGCTAAACTGTTCTTGACTACGGTTAACACTTTGTTGTACGTCGCTCTGTATAAGAGCGTCTGCCAAATGCCTGTAATGTAATGTAATCACGCCTCTCTCTGACACACCGCACTTCCCTGAGCTCTTCCCTGGCCGGAATATCGGGAGTTCTGGCACAAACCCGGCGTGTGTGGAAAAGTAAACGACGGCTTGCGGCTTCAGTTCTGCGTCCGGCTGGATGTCTGTCGCACAGAGTTCTGTACTTACCGGGGGACTCTGGGGAAAAGTGCGCCGTTGCTAGTTATAGTCAAGTTATACACGTCTCAAGAAGCGAATGGCCATATTAGCCTACTATAATGCTGGCTTCATCGATATACAAAGATCATATTTGGCCGCATTTCCTGTAAGTAATGTTAAACGTTACAATACCTAGCGTTGGCTACAGATACATTATCTAACGTTAGCTGGCCAACAAAAGGCAGCTGTTAGCAGCGGGCTAACTAGCTCAGCTGTCAAAACTTGCATAATAATAATAATATATGCCATTTAGCCAGGGTTTCCGTTAGAAAGAATTGGTGCCGGTCCACGTGTCCTGGAAGATTTCAATGTTCCGGACAAATGGGAGAAATTCCGGTCAAATATGATCTGTGTTTATTGAGCTTAAAAACAATTGATAGGCAGGCTATATAAAGAATGACATCATCAAGGCATGTAGATTTATAATATTTTTTATTGAAAAGTAGGCTACTTTTGCTTATACATTATATTCCAAATAAAAGAAGTCCCGTAAATAGACTCAGGTGCATAACGCTATTTTTAAAATAAATAAATAAATATTACGCTAGCCTACGCTCGTTGGGGCAACACGTAAACACAAATAATTTCCTTCAGCTTTAGGCCTACATATCCTCAGATAAAATAAAACAGAATAAAAACTATTTGCAAACAAACAAAAAGTTATGTAGGCCTATCTGGCTCATAACATTTTAATTACGGCGTGCTGCTGCCGACTTGAAATAAAATAATTTCCATTCGCTACAGACCTTTTCCAGATAAAATAAAATAGAATAAAAATTATTTGAAAACAAAACAAAAAAATAACCTATTGCTTCATATCAATTTACTTCTTATGCTTTTTCGCATTGTGCTTAGAGGGAATTATTTTCACCGGACATTATGACCGGAGAGATTTAAATATGACGGACTTCAACAGATTTTCCCGGTAAAAAAACGGTAATTACCGGATAACGGAAACCCTGCATTTAGCAGACGCTTTTACCCAAAGCGACTTATAGTAGTGAATGCATACGTGTGGTCAAAGTGGGAATGGAACCCACAACCTAAGCGTTGCCATGCTCTACCTACTGAGCCACACAGAACCACTAAAGACGTGGCCTAAAGGAGCTCAGTGCGTTCTTACATTTTGGGGAAGTTAGCATTCGCTCCCATCTAGAGCGACTTACAGTTTCGCATTTATTTACGTACACTCCATTCACACAGATCGGTATTTTACTTTTGAGGCGATTGAGGCTTTGTGCTTGTTTTGTTGTTGGTGTAGCAGCAGATTTTCCAGTGTGTGCGTACGTGTGTCAGAGAGAGAATGAAGTTTGACTTTGACTCTGGGTGAGTTATGGTATGAGCCGGGCTCTACAGCTGCAGACACAAGCTGGGCTCTTGCATGGCACCAAAGGTTTGGTTGGGTGTTTTGGAGGATAAGGGCCTATGCATGGGTCAGTCATGAGTTTCACGGCCCAAAACTGAGTTGAAACAGCACAAGCATATAATACAGATAAAATACTGTATTCCCCGAGTTTGCTCAAGTTGAGTATTACAGGGCGTAGACAAAATAATGGAAACATCAGATGGAAAAATGACTCAATCCCAATTTAACACATGCGTTTCATATTAATGTCAATACTAATTCCTAATATATTTCTGCTTAAAAAATGTATTTTTTCAGATATTTTACAATTTTTCTCCCAATTACACTCTATTTATTTAGATTCACCCTCCCCACACAGTCCACCGCTCATCTCTGAGGCAAGCTAATTATCCGAGGGCAGCGAACTCCACTTCCTCCAAATGATTCTCCCACCCCGTTCTGGAGGCAGCTTCACGGCCGACCTGAGCCGGCTCACCCCCCCTCCCCCTCCCCCTGGGGCAGACAGCCAAACGCCGCCCCCGATCGGGGCTGACGACCAGGGCCGGTCTGGTAGAGACGGGTTTAGAACCGCGTCCCTGACAGGCAGCGCACACCGTATTGGACCAGCCAAGATACGGTGCGTTAGACCGTATTAAAATCAACAGTCCCTGGTCACCTTTGATCTTCAGACACTACGGAACGTTAATGGGAAGTTCTGGAATGTCGATTTCCATCGCTCAGAAAAACTGCCTCTGTTTTTGGAAATCTCTGTTGAACGTATACCCATTTTTGTCCAAGCTGGCAGAAAATAAATAGATAAAACCCAAAACAAACCTGTGCTGCTTGGCTCCCTAATCGTAATAATGATGCTTTGCCTGGAGTTTCAATGTCTTTATTTCAGAGTAATTTATATTCATAAGCAAAAGAGACAACTGGAATTATTTTATTAGTTTTTACACCGGGGGGAAAAAAAGGCCCGAAGCTATGGCCACATTTCTTACCAGAGTAATATTAAAAACATTGCCTGTGTCTTTGTGACCCAAACGCTCCTTAAATTACAACAAAATGCTGAGAGTGACAGTGCTTCGTTCATGATCTTAGCAGTTACATCCAATACAAACTAATTAGTGCGCCTTTCATTTAAAAAAATCAAACAAAGCTATCCATGAATTAATCCAAAATGAATAAATCCAAAACGGCATCGTTCAGCTTCTGAATCAGCTGGATCACGAACAGACAGAAACCACAAGACAGTGGGACACTCTTTAACATCTGCAGACATCATTTTTCACATTCCTTTACAACCCTGTGTTTCCAGCACCTTCATTTCCACACAGAACCTCGTACGCTGGAGGCTGCTGGGAAGCGTTGCCCACGGCGAAGATGGAAGACGGACATCGAGAGTCAGCCAATCAGAAGGAGCGGCTATCAGAAGGAGGCCAATCACAACAAAGCTGATGGATTGCGTTCACAGCGGGAATCTAACGGTGTCCTAGAGGGGCCACCCTCCTCCAGATTCACGGTATATCTCGTGAGCGGTGACACTCACCGGAGCGGTCAACTGGCCAATCAGAGCAAACGGGAAAAGGAAAGGGGCCGCAGCTATTTTTCTGGCACAATGACTCACGCCAGTGTCTGCCTCTGACCAATTAGACAGGGGGGGAGGATGATTGACAGGAAAGCGGTCCAATGAGTGGACAGGCCTTAGTTATAGACACGAATGACCATTAGGCATGAAGTAGAGTCTCGTGGGGTACGTGGGCGGGGCAGGACTGGTGAGATGGGGGCCAATGGGGTTAGGAGTCCGAGAAGAATGCCTGATGTGTGCTGGGGAAACGCAGAGCACTGAAGTCTGGGTCCTCTTTCACCCTCTTCCTCACATCACTCTTCACCTGAGAGAGAGAGAGAGAGAGAGAGAGAGAGGGAGGGGGGGAGGAGGAGAGAGAGAGGGAGAGGGGGAGAGAGAGAGAGAGAGAGGGAGAGAGGGAGGGGAGAGAGAGAGAGGGAAGATATTCACGTTTTTTGTTATATGTATATTGTGTCTGTCTTCTTACCTGCTCTGTGCGTGCGTGTGTGTGTGTATGTGAGTGCTACCTGCTCTGTGTGTGTGTGCGTGTGTGTGTGTGTGTATGTGAGTGCTACCTGCTCTGTGTGTGTGCGTGTGTGTTACCTGCTCTGTGTAAGCCTCCTGCAGCACTGTGCTCTCCAGCTCCTCCTGCAGGCCATCAGGGGTAGTGACGGGCCGGACCCCCACTGACCTGACCGCCCGACTCACAGCTTCAGAGAGAGAGAGAGAGGGACCATCACCCTGCACCATCTGAGAGAGGGAGGGAGAGAGAGGGAGGGAGGGAGAGAGAGAGAGGGAGAGAGGGAGAGAGAGAGGGAGAGAGAGGGAGGAGAGGAGAGAGGGAGGGGGGGGAGAGAGGGGGGCGGAGAGAGAGAGGAGAGAGAGAGAGAGAGAGAGGGGGAGGGGGTAGAGAGAGAGGGTGTATGAGTGCTACCTGCTCTGTGTGTGCGTGTGTGTTACCTGCTCTGTAAGCCTCCTGCAGCACTGTGCTCTCCAGCTCCTCCTGCAGGCCATCAGGGGTAGTGACGGGCCGGACCCCACTGACCTGACCGCCCGACTCACAGCTTCAGAGAGAGAGAGAGAGAGGACCATCACCCTGCACCATCTGAGAGAGGGAGGGAGAGAGGGAGGGAGGGAGGGAGAGGGAGAGGGAGGGAGAGAGGGAGGGAGAGAGAGGGGAGGGAGGAGGGAGGGAGAGAGGGAGAGGGAGAGGAGGAGGGAGGGAGGGAGAGGAGAGGGAGGGAGGAGGGAGGGAGAGAGAGGGAGAGAGGGGAGGAGAGAGGGAGGGAGAGAGGGAGGGGAGAGGGAGGGAGAGGAGGGAGGAGGAGGGAGGGAGGGAGAGGGGGAGGGAGGGAGGAGGGAGGGAGAGGGAGGGAGGAGGGAGAGAGAGAGAGGGAGGGAGGGAGGGAGGGAGAGGGAGAGGGAGAGAGGGAGGGAGGGAGAGGGAGAGAGGGAGGGAGGGAGAGGGGAGGGAGGGGGGAGAAAAAGCTTTACCATAGATTCATAGATTTCAGCGTAAGCTGGTGAACAGTGTGTACATGTTGAGGTGTGAGGTTGTGAGAGTGTTGTGAAAGCGTTGTGAGAGTTGTGAGAGCGTTAGCTGGTGAACAGTGTGTACATGTTGAGGTGTGAGGTTGTGAGAGTGTTGTGAGAGTGTTGTGACATGTTGAGGTGTGAGAGCGTTGTGAGAGCGCTGTGAGAGCGTTGTGAGAGCGTTAGCTGGTGAACAGTGTGTACGTGTTGAGGTGTGAGGTTGTGAGAGTGTTGTGAAAGCGTTGTGAGAGCGTTGTGAGAGCGCTGTGAGAGCGTTAGCTGGTGAACAGTGTGTACATGTTGAGGTGTGAGGTTGTGAGCGTTAGCTGGTGAACAGTGTGTACATGTTGAGGTGTGAGGTTGTGAGAGTGTTGTGAAAGCGCTGTGACATGTTGAGGTGTGAGAGCGGTAGGCGCACCTTCCTGCGCTTGGCGGGCATGCCCTGCAGGTAGGCGTCAGACAGAGGGGGCTGGGCCTTCATCTTCCTCTGACACAGCAGATCATGCCTAATGATGGGCACCCACTCCTAACACACATTTTAACAATGTATTTATGTCCACATAAAGAAAAGCATACACACACGCACGCACACACACACACACGCGCACACACACACAAACCCACATGCACACACACACACATGCACACATGCACGCACACACGCACGCACGCACACACACACACGCGCACACACACACAAACCCACATGCACACACACACACATGCACACATGCACGCACACACGCACGCACGCACACACACAGAGCAGGTTACCCAGTGCACTCTATCCATCATGGACACAGATGTTTTTCCGTCCAAATTATGAATGAATACATGAAATATTAAATAACAAATATGACTATTTCCTGCCTACAAGGTACAAACACACTACAACCAGTTGCTGACAGTTAAGAGTCTGAGGCGATGGGATCTGCTGAATCCGGACTGACCGAAAGATACACTATATGGCCAAAAGTCAGTGGACACCTTGACCATCACACCTATATGAGCTTGTTGGACATCCCATTCTAAAACCATGGGCATTCATATGGAGTTGGACCCCCCTTTGCGGCTATGACAGCTGCCACTCTTCTGGGAAGGCTTTCCACCAGATTTTGGAGTGTGTCTGTGGGAATTTGTGCCCATTCAGCCAAAAGAGCATCTGTGAGGTCAGGCACTGATGTTGGACGAGAAGGCCTGGCTCGCAATCGGCGTTCTAATTCCTCCCAAAGGTGTTCAATGGGGTTAAGGTCAGGACTCTGTGCAGGCCAATCGAGTTCCTCCACACCAAACTCGTCTAACCATGTCTTTATGGACCTCGCTTTGTGCACAGGGGCACAGTCATGCTGGAACAGCAAAGGGCCTTCCCCCATGACAGTGCCGCGTTTAAAGCCACTGAGCTCTTTACGAACCATTCTGAATTCGAAATGTTTGTCTGTGGAGATTGCATGGCTATGTGCTGGATTTTATGCACCTGTTGGCAATGGGTGTGGCTGAAACACCTGAACTCAATAATTAGTAGGGGTGTCCACTGACTTTTGGCCATATAGTGTACATGGGAAGAAGAAAGAGAAAAGGGAGAGGGGGAGGGAGAGAGAGAAAGATAAAATGAAGCTGCATGAATGAAGAGAGGAGAAATGGTAAACAGCTCACAGGAGGAATGGCCGCCGCCCAGGGCTCCGCCTCTCCCCCTGGCTCCTCCCTCCCTGCCATTGCCATGGCGGAGGTTGCCCTGGTTTCCCCTGCCGGCGCCCCTCCCAAGGCAGCCACGTCCTCAGACGCCCCCGGGTCCCCCGTCTCCCGTGACGACGCCATGGCCTCCTCCGCCGTGGTGGCCGGAGCAGGAGAGAGCGTTTCCTCCATCTACACACGATGCAGTAAAGTGTGGTGAGGTGTGGTAAAAACACTTCCATCTACACACGATGCAGTAAAGCGTGGCGAGGTGTGGTAAAAACACTTCCATCTACACACGATGCAGTAAAGCGTGGCGAGGTGTGGTAAAAACACTTCCATCTACACACGATGCGGTAAAGCGTGGCGAGGTGTGGTAAAAACACTTCCATCTACACACGATGCAGTAAAGCGTGGCAGGTGTGGTAAAAACACTTCCATCTACACACGATGCGGTAAAGCGTGGCGAGGTGTGGTAAAAACACTTCCATCTACACACGATGCGGTAAAGCGTGGCGAGGTGTGGTAAAAACACTTCCATCTACACACGATGCAGTAAAGCTAAAGCGTGGCGATTTGTAGGCCTTTAGGGTTTGGGGTATGTTCGGTAAGCTAGAATATCGAACATATTACCCACTTATTGTCAGGGTGCGTGCTTAACCGCCCAGCCATGTGACAGAACTACAGACAAACAGGTCCACTTGGTGTGGGGGGTCTGCGGGGACTGCGATTGGAGGAAGTGCACTCGTGGGCGGGGCCTGGTCGCTCTCACCTCCACGTTCTGCACCTCTGCCTGTGGCTCCGCCCCTGACTCCGCCCTCTCTGTGGACTCGCTCTGTGACATCACAAAGGACAACATTCCACAGTGTCACAGAAGATGAGCCTGAAGAAGACGTGTGTGTGTGTGTGTGTGTGAGAGTGTGTGTGTGTTACCTGAGTGTGTGTGTATGTGTGTATGTGTGTGTGTGTGTGTGTGTGTGTGTGTGTGTGTTACCTGAGTGTGGATGATGTGTGTGTGTGTGTGTGTGTGTGTTACCTGAGTGTGGATGATGGTGTGTGTGTGTGTGTGTGTGTGTGTGTGTGTGTTACCTGAGTGTGGATGATGGTGTGTGTGTGTGTGTGTGTGTGTTACCTGAGTGTGGATGATGTGTGTGTGTGTGTGTGTTACCTGAGTGTGGATGATGTGTGTGTGTGTGTGTGTGTGTGTGTTACCTGAGTGTGGATGATGTAATGCTGAACCTGCTCCTCTGTGACTGGATTGTGCTCTAGGATGATGTGGAGTCTCATGGACATCATGCTGGTCAGCCAGTTCACCAAGCTGGGGTTCACCTCCGCAGACATCCTCCTCTACAGAGAGAGAGGAGGGAGGGAGAGGGGGGGGAGGGAGAGGGGGGAGAGAGAGAGAGGGAGGGAGAGAGAGAGAGGGAGGAGAGAGAGGAGGGAGGGAGGGAGAGAGAGGGGGAGGGAGGAGAGAGGGAGGAGGGAGAGAGAGAGGGGGAGGGAGGGAGAGGAGAGAGAGGGGGAAGGGGGAGAGGGAGAGAGAGGGGGAGGGGAGAGAGGGAGAGAGAGGGGGGAAGGGGGGAGAGGGAGAGAGAGGGGGGAAGGGGGAGAGGGAGAGAGAGCACAGTATGTTGGCAGTCAGAGGGACAGTAAGTAAGTATGTGAATGAATGTAAAGTGCATTGATACTGTTGTTGTGTAGTTCTGTAAGTGTGTATCACTGGGGTTCCCTCTCTTCTTAAGTTACTGGACTTTAGTAAATGCTTTCACAACATAAGTGTTTAATTATCATGCCATGAAAGCTCATTTGAACATAAACTTGAGAGAGAGAGCAGGAGGCATGGAGAGAGGGAGGGAGATGTAGAGAGAGAGATAGAGAGGTAAAGAGAGAGGGAGGGATAGAGAGAGAGGGAGGTAAAGAGAGAGAGGTGGAGGTGTAGAGAGAGAGGTGGAGGTGTAGAGAGAGGGAGGGATAGAGAGGGAGGGATAGAGATGGAGAGGTAAAGAGAGAGAGGGAGGGATAGAGAGAGAGGGAGGGATAGAGAGAGAGAGGGAGGTGTAGAGAGAGGGGTGGAGGCGTAGAGGGCAGGGCTCACGATGCGGTGGTTGATGACGGAGGTCAGGGCTCTCTGCTCTCCTCTCAGGCAGTAGAGGTTGAGCGCCAGACACTGGAACAGCCCCTGAGTGCAGAGCAAGAGCAGCCGAGGGCCGAACGTGTGGTCTGAGGAGAGACAGAGCGCCACCTTCAGGCCTGGGCACTAAAGCACATTCATCACCACGGATTCCTCTCCCGGGAACAACAGGGCCAGGAAACACCACACAATTATGAGCGTAACTATAAAGCTCACACTCACACACAGTGAATAAAGACCATACTGAAATACGTTTTAGTTTTAAGGTGACCAGAAGAACCATTCTTTGGCTGGCAAGATAGCGCAGCGGCCTAACACACCCGTATTTGGCTGGTCCTGTACGAGTGTGAGCTGCCTATCAGGACGCGGTTCGAAACCTGTCTCTGCCAGACCGGCCCTGGCCGTTAGCCCCGATCGGGGGCGGCGTTTGGCTGTCCGCTCCTGAGGGAGGGGGAGGGTGGTCGGCACAAACTCGCTGTGAAGCACGTAAGGGTGTCTCCAGAAAGGGGGGAGGGGCGGTGAGTTCTGTCTCAAAGGAGGCGGATCATCGCCGGCCTCGGAGAGTAGCTTGCCCTGTAGAGACGGGCGGCAAGTTTGTGGGGGAGGGTTCATGGAAATAAAGAGAGGGTATAATTGGCTTCCAATTTGGGGAGAAAAGCGGGGAAAAAATGTGAAACCAAATTTATAAGAACCATTCTTTTATAATGACCTCGCCACCTCTCGCCGTCTCCATGGTGACAGCCTACACACTGTGCAGATATCAGGTTTTGAGTGACATCACCCAGGTGGGTGGTTACCTGTGCAGCGGAGGATGTGGGTGGCGATGTGGGTGAACTGCTGCCTCAGGAAGGAGATGTTGGTCCGAGTGATGTCCACTCCCTCCCGCACTGTCACTGTGGACTGAGAGAGAGAGACATTAACACAGCACTGAGAGAGAGAGAGAGAGAGAGAGAGACATTAACACTGCACTGAGAGAGAGAGAGAGAGAGAGAAAGAGAGAGAGAGAGACATTAATACTGCACTGAGAGAGACAGAGAGACAGAGAGAGAGACATTAACACTGCACTGAGAGAGAGACAGACAGAGAGAGAGAGAGAGAGAGAGAGAGAGAGAGAGGGAGGACACACTCACAAAGCTCTCTGTGATGTACTCCTCCAGCTCGTTTATGAGCTCTTCAGCAGCAGCCTGCGGAGAGACAGACACAGCACAACTTTTGTGAGTAAAGAGTGAGTACTGTGAGAGTAGAGTGTGAGTAGTAGGGCTGACCCCATTTAGTCGACTGGTCGACCGAGATTTGTTTTGGTCAAGCAGTCGCGTGAAAAAAAATAATAATAATGAAATAAATTCTCGCCACAGTTCGGCGCGCTTGTCAGTAGAATAATCCATTCTGGACGCTGCGGGTATGGCAGTGACAGTCCTTCACTCTTAACATAGCTAGGCCTATATATGTTCTCTTTAAATTATATTAGGCAGTTCAGGTAATAGTAATGCTGTGAATATTTTTTTGTGCCAATTGTATGGTTTCTATATTTATAACCAACATGCGTAACACCCCTTTCATGTAGCCTATATTGTATCCTTCTTGTTTTAGGCACGCGAATGTGCATTTTAATTGTAGCCTAAGATTTGCCTACAGTTAAGATTAGTGATATAGGCATACTTTAATGACTCATTTCGATATAACCTAAGAGCATAATGTCAAGGAAAAAATCTGGAGTATGGCAGCATTTAGTTTTAGTCACGGACGATCAAAAAAGTGGAATGTAAACTTTGCAATCGCGTTTATCGTTAATAAAACGAGGAGCAGCCTTTTTGAAAAAATGTAGACAAGCTAGTGTTCCTGTGCCATAACATGGAACGACTGGGGAAGTAGGATGGTCTCCGACTCGAGTAAGTTATTAATTATTAGAGTGAGAGTGTTAGTAGAGTGAGTAGAGAGTGAGTAGTGTTAGAGTGAGTAGAGTGTGAGTAGAGAGTGAGTAGAGTGAGAGTAGAGTGAGAGTGAGTAGAGTGTGAGTAGAGTGAGTAGAGTGAGAGTAGAGTGAGAGTAGAGTGTTAGTAGAGTGTTAGTAGAGTGTTAGTAGAGAGTGAGTAGAGAGTGAGTAGAGTGTGAGTAGAGTGTTAGTAGAGTGTTAGTAGAGTGTTAGTAGAGAGTGAGTAGAGAGTGAGTAGAGTGTTAGTAGAGTGTTAGTAGAGAGTGAGTAGAGAGACTCACGGCGATGTTGGCGTCGGTGGGCTCCTGGTTGTGCAGGTACTGCTCGGTGAAGAACTGCCGGAGCTGTGGCTGTATTCGGCTCAGGGGCTGGTGCTGGCCGTGAAGCAGCAGAACCATGTCCACCATGGAGAAGCTCTGACACACCAGCGACAGCAGGTCCCCAAAGAACCCTGCGCCCGCACACAGGAACATCACACTCAGCACCCCATCCAGCTCTGATCCAGCTCTGATACAGCTCTGATACAGCTCTGATACAGCTCTGATACAGCTCTGATACAGCTCTGATACAGCTCTGATACAGCTCTGATACAGCTCACAGGAACACCACACTCACATCCCATCCAGCTCTGATACAGCTCTGATACAGCTCTGATACAGCTCTGATACAGCTCTGATACAGCTCTGATACAGCTCTGATACAGCTCTGATACAGCTCTGATACAGCTCTGATACAGCTCTGATACAGCACACAGGAACACCACTCACATCCCATCCAGCTCTGATACAGCTCTGCGCCAGCGCTCATCTTCAAACTCTCATCCACTCTCAGGTCCCAATTCAATTTCCACTCAAAACTAAATTCCACACAATTGTGCACAAAGCATGCCACATTACACAGTCTACACAAATCCCCACACACAGTCTCACACAGTCTCTCATACACACACACACACACACACTGACCCACTGCGTCTCCGGCCCCGGGGGTGAAGATGTTGCTGGTTTGGGACAGTCTCTGTATGAACTGTGCGATGCTCTCGGTGTTGTTCTGGGAGGCCCCCAGGGACCCCATCATGGTGGAGAGGACCCCCTGCACGATGCCCGTGAACAGCTCCGGGCTCAGCGTCCCGCCCCCGCCCGGAGGGGCTGCGCGGGGGGAGGGGGGCCGAGGGCGGGGCCGAGGGCGGGGCCGCGGGAGGAGGCTGGCTGCTGGGGAGGGGCAAAGATCGGCTGGCCAGCCTGAGAGGAACACGGCCGGTCAGTAAAACCCCAAACATCCCCTTTACAAATCACTTCATTTAACTTCCCCTTTGTATCCAGGACACCATGCTATTTAGTGAGGTCTGTTAGTCAGTCAAATACATGGAGTGTGTGTGAGGCTGTGTGTGTGTCTGTCTGTGAGTGTGTGTGTGTCTGTTTTTAAGTGTTTGAGTTTGAATGAGAGTTTTATGACTCCTTCCTCTCAGCGCCAGTTAAGTGACATGTGTTTCTGTGTGTGTGTGTGTGTGTGTGTGTTTCAGTGTGTGTGTGTGTGTGTGAGAGAGTGTGTGTGTGTGAGAGAGTGTGTGTGCTGACCTGCATGAAGTCGCTCACACCCTGGATGAAGGCTGGGACCCCCGGCATGGTGACGGTGATGGAGGGCGTCACCCCGGCAACCCCCCCCAGGAGAGAGCCCAGCAGCTGAGCCAGGTTCCCCTCGGGCGTGGGCGTGGCCTGCGGAGGGGGAGGGGCCTGCGAAGGGGCGGGGCCTGCGGAGGGGGAGGGGGCTCGGGGCCGGTCTCTCCGGAGGAGTAGGGAGGGGGAGGGCCAGAGGTGGAGGTAGAGGAGGAGGAAGAGGAGGAGGAGGAGGAGGAGGAGGAGGAAGAGGAGGAGGTTGAAAAGGAGAAGGTGTGGGAGGAAGAGGAGGTCGTTGTCTGGTCAGCTGGAAGGAAGGAAGGGGGGGGGTGGTTACCACGGTTACGTGTGAGAAGAGTCTGAACGACTGCAGTGAAGCAGCTCTGCTACACTGACAGAGTGATCCCACATTTTATTTTATTTATTTTTTAAAGATTTTGTTTTCAGATTTTCTGAAGAGGGCTGTACTCACCCATGTGCACAGGCATCAGGAGCTGGCCCATCAGACCGCTGATCATCTGACTGAGGGGGGAAGGGGGCAGGGCGTCGGCCTAGGAGACACAGGAGAGACGGGATTGGTCAATGGAGAGTGTAATATGAGCCCTAGGGCCCGCCTCCCTTGCCCTCTGCACTCTGGGCTGAGATAATGTATGCACACAGGATCGACCAATCACAGCTCGCCCCCGCTCACCTGCCCTGGCTGGGGTTGGCCTGCAGGGGGGGGCACGGTGGCCCGCAGGTTGATGGTGGCCCCCCTGGTGCCCATGGCGGGCGGGGGCATTCGGGGCGAGAGGGAGGGGCGGGTGATGACCACGCGAGCCTGGGGCGCGGGGGGGGGCGGAGGGGGCGGGGCTGAGGTCGCGTCGGGCGGCGGCTGGCCCGCCGCGGCGGCCGTAGCCATGGCAACGGCCTGCTGGGAAATCTGGTGCACGATGGCCTGCATGAACTCAGGGGGCAGTCCTGAGAGAGAGAGAGAGAGACATTAACACTGCACTGAGAGAGAGAGAGAGAGAGAGAGAGAGAGAGACATTAACACTGCACTGAGAGAGAGAGAGAGAGAGAGAGAGAGAGAGAGAGATAGATAGAGAGAAGGAGGGAGGGAGGGAAGGAGGGAGGGAGGGAGGGGTGTAAATCTGACACTCACCAGTCTGTCCAGCGCCTGCAGGGTTCTGTTGTCCAGGAACTTGAGACCCACCTGAGCCTGAAACCAAATCACACCAAATCACAGAGAGACAGAGAGAGAATGAGAGAGGGAGGGAGAGAGAGAGAGAGAGAGAGACAGAGAGAGAGAGAGACAGAGAGAGGGGGAGAGAGAGAGAGAATGAGGGAGAGAGACAGAGAGAGAGAGAGGGAGAAAGAGAGAGGGGGAGAGAGGGGAGGAGAAAGACAGAGAGAGGGGAATAGAGAGAGAGAGAGAGAGAGAGAGAGAGAGGGAGAGAGGGAGAGAGGGAGAGAGGGAGAGAGGGAGAGAGAGAGAGAGAGAGAGAGAGAGAGAGAGAGAGAGAGAGGTAAACGCACCGTCCAGGTTCATCTGCATCATGACCACGGGCTCCATGGACTGGTGTGTGATCCTGATGACCCTGGGCTGACCCTGCCCTGGCTGCTGATTGGCCGAGGCAGCCTGCGGGGACGGGGCCTGTCCCTGCTGCTCCGATTGGCCGGAGGACGGAGGGGGCTGGCCCTCCGGCCCCTGCCTGCCATTGGTTGTCATGGTGACAGTGGTGCCCAGGTTGATCTGCAGTTTGAGAGCGGCGTTAGCGGTTAGCGCACGATCGTATCGTATATCAACACTAAATTATTATTATAATTATTATTATTACTAAATAATATGGACACAGACAATCTACATTTACCAATTGTAATTCACATTTTTATATATTTTTTTGTGTACAAATGTATTTTTGTATATTTGAACTATTTCACTCATATTTCAATAGATCATAACATAGTAACATTACCCACCTCCACCCAAACACTACATTACCCACCTCCACCCAAACACTACATTACCCACCTCCACCCAAACACTACATTACCCACCCCACCCAAACACTACATTACCCACCCCACCCCAAACACTACATTACCCACCCCCACCCAAACACTACATTACCCACCCCACCCCCACCCAAACACTACATTACCCACCCACCCCAAACACTACATTACCCACCCACCCCAAACACTACATTACCCACCCCCACCCAAACACTACATTACCCACCCCACCCCCACCCAAACACTACATTTTCCACCCCACCCCCACCCAAACACTACATTACCCACCCCACCCCCACCCAAACACTACATTACCCACCCCACCCCAAACACTACATTACCCACCCCCACCCAAACACTACATTACCCACCTCCACCCAAACACTACATTACCCACCTCCACCCAAACACTACATTACCCACCCCACCCAAACACTACATTACCCACCCCACCCCAAACACTACATTACCCACCCCACCCAAACACTACATTACCCACCCCACCCCCACCCAAACACTACATTACCCACCCACCCCAAACACTACATTACCCACCCACCCCAAACACTACATTACCCACCCCCACCCAAACACTACATTACCCACCCCACCCCCACCCAAACACTACATTTTCCACCCCACCCCCACCCAAACACTACATTACCCACCCCACCCCCACCCAAACACTACATTACCCACCCCACCCCAAACACTACATTACCCACCCCCACCCAAACACAACATTACCCACCCCCACCCCACCTGCACCCAAACACTACATTACCCACCCCCACCCAAACACTAC
Organism: Aldrovandia affinis; assembly: GCA_029706075.1. NCBI lineage: Eukaryota > Metazoa > Chordata > Actinopteri > Notacanthiformes > Halosauridae > Aldrovandia > Aldrovandia affinis. The sequence goes on from JAINUG010000460.1 coordinate 185,694, forward strand.
ATTACCCACCCCTCCCAAACACTACATTACCCACCCCACCCAAACACTACATTACCCACCCCACCCCACCCCAAACACTACATTACCCACCCACCCCAAACACTACATTACCCACCCACCCCAAACACTACATTACCCACCCCACCCAAACACTACATTACCCACCCACCCCAGCACAGAGGGGAGACCCACCGGTATGGGGATGTGGGAGACACCACCTGGCAGCAGGACGGGGGAGCTGTAGTGGGACATGGGCCGAACCACATGCAGGTGGCGGGGAGCGGCCAGGTTGCAGCGCAGGTCGCTCAGGGCAACCAGGCCGTTGCCAAGGAGACGGAGGGCCTCCCCGACGAGGTTCAGAGTGAGCTGGTCCTCCTCCCTTTCCTGAGTCTGAGAGAGAGAGAGAGAAAGAGAGAAAGAGAGAGAGAGAGAGAGAGAGAGGGAGGGAGAGAGAGAGAGGAAGAGAGAGGGATTTGTATTAATGCACATCTTGTAAGTCGCTCTGGATAAGAGTGTCTGCTAAATGCTTAAAATGTAAAATGTAAATGTAGGGAGAGAGAGAGAGGGAGAGAGAGAGGGAGAGAGGGGGAGAGGGAGGGAGGGAGGGAGGGAGGAGGGAGAGAGAGAGAGGTGTATGTGACAGAGAAAGACTGTGTGTGTGTGTGTGTATGAGAGTGTGTGAGAGAGAGTGTGTGTGAGTGTGTGAGTGCGTATGTATGTATGTATGTATGTGTGTGTGTGTGTGTGTGTGTGTGTGTATGTGTGTGTGTATGTGTGTGTGTGAGTGTATGTGTGTGTATGTGTGTGTGTGAGTGTATGTGTGTGTGTGTGTGTGTGTGTGTGTGTGTATGTATGTGTAGTGTGTGTGTGTGTGTGTGTATGTATGTATGTGTGTGTGTGTGTGTGTGTGTGTGTGTGTGTGTGTGTGTGTGTGTATGTGTGTATGTGTGTGAGTGTGTGTGTGTGTGTGTGTGTGTGTGTGTGTGAGTGTGTGTGGGTGTGTGAGTGTGAGGTCATGATTACGTTGTTGTTGTAGTCGGCTGTGGTGGCAGACCCCAGGATGGCGTGAGCTCGCTGCAGGAAGGGCTGAAGCCCCTCCCCCACTCTCCGCATCTCTGACATCATCTCCACCAGCTCGTCCGGACTGGGGTGACTGTGACAGGGGGAGGAGTCATCTCAACGCTCCCGAAAATCATGCCTCCCGTGTGGCTGAGCACCCCCGCCTCTATAAAACGATTACCCCCCAACCCCCACAGACTGCCCCACAGTGGCTATTTAACCCCCCTGAACACGGGAGCACATCCAAACCGTGATGTCATTATATCATGGATCTACACAATAAGACATGAAGACATTTAGAATAGAAGTGGGCTAGGGGCAGTCTCTTACTTGGGTGAGGGGGTGAGGGGTTATGGGTGAGGGATTATGGGTGAGGGGTTATGGGTGAGGGGTTAGGGATTATGGGTGAGGGATTATGGGTGAGGGGTTAGGGGTTATAGGTGAGGGTTAGGGTGAGGGGTGAGGGGTTAGGGGTGAGGGGCTAGGGGTTAGGGGTGAGGGGTGAGGGGCTAGGGGTTAGGGGTGAGGGGTGAGGGGCTAGGGGTGAGGGGTGAGGGGTTAGGGGTGAGGGGTTAGGGGTGAGGGGTTAGGGGTTAGGGGTTAGGGGTGAGGGGCTAGGGGTGAGGGGTGAAGGGTGAGGGTAGAAGACAGTCTCTTACTTGGGTCCGGAGTGGGGGGAGGGTCCTGTCTGTGTGGAGGACGAGGACGTGGAGGGAGGGGGAGGGGGCGGGGGTGGCGGGGGGGAGGTGTCCATGGGCTGGGAGGAGGGGGAGGAGGAAGAGGGGGGAGGAAGAGTCCTGCTGGCCCGGGACATCGCTGGGCTGGCCCTGAAACACAAATACAGAGGGGGACACGTTTGAGTGTTACACACACTATATTTACTGGGGGGACCTGTTTGTGTGTTACACACATTATATTTACTGAAGGGACCTGTTTGTGTGTTACACACGTTATATTGGCTGAGGGGACTGGTTTGAGTGTTACACGTTATATTTACTGGGGGACCTGTTTGAGTGTTACACACATTATATTTACTGAGGGGACTGGTTTGTGTGTTACACACGCTATATTTACTGAGGGGACTGGTTTGTGTGTTACACACGCTATATTTACTGAGGGGACTGGTTTGTGTGTTACACACACTATATTGACAGAGGGGACACTTTTATCATACTTTGCATAGTGTGCGTGTTTAACAACCTAATTTATGAAAGACACCTTTCTGTGTCAACAGTGGTCATAGCTGCGCAGTGTGTGATGTAGTTGCAGTGGTCATAGATAAGCTTCAAAAAGCTCAAAATAAATGAATGAGGGTTGTCCTTTATCTCAGTCCAAGAACGCACATTAGCCCTAACCATTTGAAAGAGTTCAATTGGCTCCCTGTTGAAGGAAGAATTCAACAGTTAAAACTTGGCGTATAAATGGCGTATATTAAAACTTATTATGGTCTATAAGATTTTGCAGGGTCGATGTCCAAATTATTTTAATGGGTATTTTCAGTATGTTCGGGACTATCATGGCCTGAATACGAGGCCTAGTGTATCTAATCTGAAACAACCCAATCTAAAAAGCAAAGTAGGGAGAAGTACATTCCTCTATACAGGGGGGGAGGAGTGGAATACAATCCCAAACTAAATTAAATCTGCCCATTCTTTGAAGATTAAAAAAAAAAAAAAAAAAAAAGAGGATGATGAGTAAGTTAGTTTAGTATAGTGAATCATCTTTTCTATGACAAGTGTATAATATTGATGTTTTTATTTAGGTGTTTTTAGTGTAGCTAATGTAGTTAGATATTAGTAGCATACACATGCATTTCCTTTTCCTGCCTGCCTCCTAGCCCAGACTCCAGGACCGCAGCGGAAATAAGTCATGTGACTTTATTGCGATATCCTGGCAAATTCTTTAGTACTGTATGCACTATTTGTGTATTTGTATTTTTTTATTTGTCAAATAAAATCAATCAATCAATCAATCAATCAATCAATCAATCAATCAATCAATCAATCAATCAATCAATCAATCAATCAATCAATCAATCAATCAATCAATCAATCAATCAATCAATCAGAGCTGCGCAGTGTGTGTGATGTCACTCCACCTCCAGTCTGTGCAGAAGCGCCTGCGTGTCCCTCAGCAAGTTCTCGGCCAATAGGAGTCTCATCCTGGGCTCGCTCTGCACCGATTGGTCAACGTTAATCTGAACGTCCACAGTTCCGTTGCTCTGGAACAAAACAACAACGGGCAAAAAACATTTTCATGGCAAGATGATGTCGGTTGTAGAGACACAGTAAAGATGGTGATGTAGACACAGTAAAGATGGTGTAGTTGTAGACACAGTCAAGATGGTGATGTAGACACAGTAAAGATGGTGTAGTTGTAGACACAGTCAAGATGGTGATGTAGACACTCACTCCTGTGCTGGTGCTGACTCTGGCATTGCGCCCACTCTCACCCACTCCTGACATCATCTGCTGCACAGACATCTGAGAGAGAGAGAGAGAGAGATAGAGAGAGAGAGAGAGAGAGAGAGAGAGAGAGAGAGAGAGAGAGAGAGAGAGAGAGAGAGAGAGAGAGAGAGGGGGAGATAGATAAAGGCAGGGAGGGAGGTAGGTGGAGGGACAGAGAGAGAGAGAGGGGGCCTCAACCTGGGTGCACACATACTCACACACACACACACACACACACACACACACACTCGCACACACACACTCGCACACACACACTCGCACACACACACTCGCACACACACACTTGCACACACACACACACACACACACACACTCGCACACACACACTCGCACACACACACACACACACACTCGCACACACACACTCGCACACACACACACACACACACACACACACACACACACACACACACACACACACACACACCTGTATCTGCTGTGGGTCCATGATGTTGACGGGCAGGTTGAAGGTCCCCAGCATGACGTAGCTGTTTGCGTTGCGGTCGTGTGGGGCCCCCTGGGGGGGGCCGGTGGAGGTGGAGGAGTGGGAGGAGGGCGACGCCCCCTCTGCGCTGCCCCCCGCCCCCGACACGCCCCCAGAGTGGGAGGCCTGAGGAGGGGCTCTCTCCACCAAGTGGATCACCTTCCCATCAACATCTGAGAGAGAGAGAGAGAGAGAGAGGAGGAGGAGAGGGAGAGGAGGGAGGGGGGAGAGGGAGGGGGGAGGGGGGGGGCAGGAGAGGAGGAGGAGGGAGAGAGAGGGAGGGGGAGGGGGAGAGGGAGGGGGGGGAGGAGAGAGAGAGAGAGAGGGAGAAGGGGAGAGAGAGAGAGAGAGAGAGAGAGAGAGAGAGAGAGAGAGAGAGAGAGAGAGAGAGAGAGAGAAAGAGAGGAGAGAGGAGGGGGAGGAGAGAGGGAGAGAGAGAAAGGGAGAGGAGGGGGAGAGAGAGGGAGAAGGGAGAGAGAGAGGGAGAGAGGAGGAGGGGGGAGGGAGAGGGAGGAGAGGGGAGAGAGAGAGAAAGGAGGAGAGAGAGAGGGAGAGGAGGAGGGAGGAGAGAGGAGGAGGGAGGAGAGAGGAGGAGAGAGAGAGAGAGAGAGAGAGAGAGAGAGAGAGAGAGAGAGGAGAGGGAGGAGGGGGAGGAGAGAGAGAGAGGAGGAGAGAGGAGGAGAGAAGAGAGGAGGAGAGGAGGAAGAACAGAGAGGTAGAGTGGGAAAACAGAAGAACAGCAAAGGGAGGTCAGCAGGAATAGAAGAGAGGAGTAAAGAAAGACACGGAGGAGAGGAGTAAAGTCAGTACAACTGAGCTGCTAACGCTGTGCACATGAGCAGTGGGGTACAGGGCGCATATGCATCCTCGTGTATATGTGTATATATATATATATATATACCGCCTGAACACCGCCGCCCAGGACAGACCCTATATGGTCAGCTCCTGGGAGCCAGCAGGAAACCTGGAGGCCAAAAACGGAAGTACAAGGACCATCTTAAAGAGTCACTTAAGAAGTGTGGAATAAAGTCATGGACCGCCGAGCCTGGACTGCATCCTTGAACTCTGGCGTCGACCTCCTAGAGTCAAAACGCACGTCCCAGAGAGAAGCGCAACGACAGCGCAGGCATCACCACGCGCAACAACCCCAAGCATCACCAGACTCAGCCCTCACGTGCCCCAGCTGTGGCAGGACATGTGGGTCAAGGATCGGGCTTCACAGCCACCTCCAATGGCACCGCCGTCAGCAGCGGTAGCCACAACACTCCACCAACCACCCCAAGGAAGTGACGTTATCTTTGGCAACGATGGACAGCCGCAAGCAATATGTGTATAATAATAATAATAATAATAATAATAAACTTTATTTGTATAGCACCTTTCATACATGATATGCAGCTCAAAGTGCTTCACAATTGTAAATATAATTAAAAAGCAGAGATAAAATAAGATGATAAAAAATGCATAGGTAGAGGCATTCAAGGTAGACATCAAAATAAGTAAGAATAAATAAATAAGTAGATAAAAATAAATAAATAAGTAAGAAAAAAATACATAAAATACAAAGACCGTGGAATAACACACACTATTAATTTAACCAGTATTTAATTTAAAAGCCTGTTTGAACAGGTAGGTTTTGAGCAGTTAAAAAAAAAATGTTCACAGAGCTTATATCTCTGATGTGTCTGGGTAGGGTGTTCCACAGTTTTGGAGCATAATAGCTAAAATGTGTGTGTGTGTGTGTGTATATGAGTGTGTGTCTGAGTGTATGTGTGTGTGTGTGTGTGTGTGTGAGTGTGTGTGTGTGTGTGTGTGTATATGAGTGTGTGTCTGAGTGTATGGTGTGTGTGTGTGTGTGTGTGTGTGTGTGTGTGTGTGTGTGTGTGTGTGTGTATGTGTATATGTGTGTGTGTGTGTGTGTGACTCACTGTACTCTGCCAGAGTCTTGTCGTCCTGCAGCACTCGGCCCTGATAGATGAGCCTCTGCTTGTCCACGGGGATCTCCACCGATGAGGCGATGTGCTCCTTAAACTCCTTCACCGTCATCTGAGGACGGAGCCAGAGGCGTCGCCTCATTCCACACCTCGCCTGCATTCCCACACACCTCCCCTGCCCTTCCCCACACCTCCCCTGCCCTTCCCACACACCTCCCCTGCCCTTCCCACACACCTCCCCTGCCCTTCCCACACACCTCCCCTGCCCTTCCCACACACCTCCCTGCCCTTCCCACACCCCTGCCCTTCCCACACACCTCCCCTGCCCTTCCCACACACCTCCCCTGCCCTTCCCACACACCTCCCCTGCCCTTCCTAGGTCATGTGCAAATGCATGTTCTGTGCCCCACATCTTCGTACGAAGGTAGCTTTATGCAAGGCTCACATGTTGAACACACACAAAACACAACTGCAAGTTGTTCAGTGCATGTAACAGGCGCAGTGTTTCATTAGACCTTTTCCTACCCCAGTGTTACAGGTGTGGTACACAGCTGCCTGCAATGAGGTCTATCACTGTATTACTGCACTGATCTCTTGCGCTAACTGTGATTAATCTTACCATGTATTAATGCACATCTTGTAAGTCGCTCTGGATAAGATAAATGCTTAAAATGTAAATGTCAAATGTAATTTGACTGGTGTGAATGTCAATGGAAATTGTTATCCACGCTGTATATATTTCCATGTTTCACCTCGGAACCCACCTCTAACCCTAACTGGTTCCCTCTAACCTGCAGTTTGAGGGAACCAGTGGTCTGTGGTGACCACACAGCGATGCCCGCCCGCTCTTTTTCGCCATTACGTTTAAATCTGCCCCGCTGGGGCATTTTTCGAGGCCATTGGCCGTTGCAAGAGGGCAATTACGTACCTGCCCCGAGACGGTGTAACTTCTGCTCTGCGAGTCCAGAGTCTTCACGGTTACCTCTACGCTGGCCGAATCCGCCATGCTTTAGCGCAGAAACATACACACACAGACAGACAGACAGACAGACAGACAGACAGACAGACAGACAGAGGAGGAGAGAGAGAGAGAGACAGAGAGAGAGAGGGAGAGAGAGAGAGAGAGAGAGAGAGGGAGAGAGGGAGAGAGAGAGAGAGAGAGAGAGAGAGAGAGAGAGAGGCAGAGAAAAGAGAGAGAGAGAAAATAAAGAGAGATTAAATCACGCTCTTTATCCATCGCGTCAACATCTAGTTAATTCCGTCGCAAGCACTCTCGTGTTCTTCGTCACCTTGTGAAACAGATCGTGGGACGGCACTAGCAATCCTCGCCTATTAGTTCATTTGCTTGCTGCTTCCAACCGTAAATATATCTGGCGACGTCACAGCAATACGCTTAAACATACTGTAAACCCAGCCTGACGTGTGCACTAGCTACGGACTTGATTTATGTCAGTGTCGAATACGGTTTCCTAGCTACGGCATCGAGCTAGCTTGCAAATTGACCAAGTTCAGAACCAAATGTGTCGTAAAGTCAGCTCTCTAACAACAACACCGGAATCATTCAAATCGATGTAAACTAGCTCACTGTGGTGTCACCGAAGGCAAACGTTACCTTTATTCTGTAATCCCAATTAGCTAGCTAAGTAGCAAGCCAGTCAGCTAGCTAGCTAGCTAGTTAAACCCCGAAAAAGATTGGTCTCAATTTCAATGTAGTAATGATTTGCCAATTACGTATACAAAGTTTCTTCTATAGCCAGAAAAGTCCTGTCGGTAAATATTTGTATCCCACGAATTAGCGATGAATAGTGCTACTTCCAATGATGTGTTGTTATTCCGCTTGCGTTCCCTGAAGATGCGACATTGTAGCGAAAGGACTCCTTCTGACGTAACGCGTTGACTTTAACGGGTGTCTACATAGAACGCCTGAAAACGCGCTCTCTGTCATCTGACTGTGGCAGTCTTCGCTACGATTTAATTAATTTAAGTGCAGGTACTCCTCACTTAACGAACTTTGGTCGTGTAAACGGCAGCGCGGCGTCTCAGCGTCAAGCATCTCATCTCGCATCGCCCTTTCTCAGTCTCAGTCTGATTGTATTTTTATGTTCTGTAATATGTAAGAGTTATGCAAATTAAAACAAAGTTTTCAAGTTGGAGTTTCCTTGAGACCTTTTCTTTATTCAGAATAAATAAAAACGATTACCTGTATTTGCAGTATGCAAACCTAAGTAATGTACACTGCCCGTCCAAAAAAAAAGTCACACACTGTAATATTTAGTTGGACCGCCTTTAGCTTTGATTACGGCACGCATTCGCCGTGGCATCGTTTCGATAAGCTTCTGCAATGTCACAACATTTATTTCCGTCCGGAGTTGCATACATTTTTTGCCAAGATCTTGTATTGATGATGGGAGAGTCGGACCACTGTGCAAAGTCTTCTCCAGCACATCCCAAAGTTTCTCAATGGGGTTAAGGTCTGGACTCTGTGGTGGCCAATCCATGTGTGAAAATTATGTCTCATGGTCCCTGAACCACTCTTTCACAATTTGAGCCCGATGAATCGTGGCATTGTCATCTTGGAAGATGCCCGTGCCATCAGGGAAGAAAAAATCCATTGATGGAAAAACCTGGTCATTCAGTATATTCAGGTAGTCAGCTGACCTCATTCTTTGGGCACATAACATTGCTGAACCTAGACTTGACCAACTGCAGCAACCCCAGATCATAACACTGCCTCCACAGGCTTGTACGGTAGGCACTAGGCATGATGGGTGCATCACTTCATCCGCCTCTCTTCTTACCCTGATGCGCCCATCACTCTGGAACAGGGTAAATCTGGACTCATCAGACCACATGACCTTCTTCCATTGCTCCAAAGTCCAATCTTTATGCTCCCTAGCAAATCAAAGCCTTTTTTTCCGATTAGCCTCACTGACAAATGGTTTTCTTAAGGCTACACGGCTGTTTAGTCCCAATCCCTTGAGTTCCCTTCGCATTGTGCGTGTGGAAATGCTCTTACTTTCACTATTAAACATAGCCGTGAGTTTTACTGTTGATTTTTACGATATGATTTCACCAAACGTTTAAGTGATCGCCAATCCGATTTTTTCCGACCACATTTCTTCTTCGAAGATGATGGTTCACCACTATCCTTCCAGGTTTTAATAATGCGTTGGACAGTTCTTAACCCAATTTGAGTAGATTCAGCAATCTCCTTAGTTGTTTTTTTTGCTTGATGCAGGCCAATAATTTGACCCTTCTGAAACAGATTAACATCTTTTCCACGACCACAGGATATGTCTTTCGACATGGTTGTTTAAGAAATGAGAAGCTACTCACTGCATCAGTTAGGGTTAAATAACTTGTTGCCAGCTAAAACATATTAATCACTGCAGTAATTATCCAATGGAAGGCTCTTACCTATTTGCTTAGTTAAATCCAGGTGGTGACTTTTTTTTGGCCAGGCAGTGTATATTAGAGCTGATTTCCTCTATTCTGTTTATTACAGTATACAGTACACTACTGTATAAACATTAAAAAATATACAAAAATGTTATAAATGGTGCAAAGGTGACATTAAAACAATATCTATAGACGGTTGACACAAACCCACTAACAGTTCAGTATGCTTGAAATATCGGTAAGGGGCCGCTCCTCGCTTACCGACCAATTTGCTTAACGACCTAGTTGTAGGAACGGAACTCGGTCATTAAGTGAGGAGTGCCTGTACACAAAACATGTCAAACCAGTTCTAAGACAAATCAATAACTTTTTTCCCCACGTTTTTTGTATTGTCACCTTTCCTCTCATAAAGTAGCTTGTAGTTTTTCAGCATCAAATTATTTCCAAATATTTCTAAATATTGACTGGCCTGCCCTCCATTATTTCAATATGTAATTATTTCTATGACCTGTCATATCCTTAAATATGTGAATTAAAATTACATTCATGAAATCCTTCATATCTGGCATGGTGGAACAGAGTGAGGGAGGGGGAATGAGGGCGTATGGCTGTCTGTATTCAGTGTTGCCAGTCTGCTCATGGTTTTTCTTACCACTGTTATGCTGACGACACTAAACTCTTTCTCTCCTTCTCTCCATCTGAGACCCAGGTCCCGGCACGGATCTCTGCATGCCTGGCTGACATCTCTGCCTGGATTACTAACCTTTTCCTTCCCAGTGTTACAGGTATGGTACGCAGCTGCCTACAATGATGTCTATCACTGTATTACTGCACTGATCTCGTGCGCAAACTATGATTGTTCCTACCATGTATTACTGTAATGCACATCTTGTAAGTCACTCTGGATAAGAGCGTCTGCTAAATGCTTAAAATGTAAATATAAAGAAGATTTCTCCCCATACAAAATATTCCTCAAAATCCCGTCTTCAGTTGACTCCCATATAATTTTTACCACCCTAGCTGTGGAGTTAAAAAAGAAACCTGGTCTGGCAACCCTGTCTGTGTTTATCATTAAAAAGGGGGAGGATTACAGAGGCAAACACAAATGTTTACTTTGGCTCTGAGTATTCAGGAACTTTCCCTGAAATCTGGAGTGTTCTCTGAAAGATTCAAAAACAACATCAGGGTGAAAGGTTACAGAAAAGTGTAGACTAGAGACATGCAATAGGAGAGGGAGAGAAAAAGAGAGAGTGTGTATTTATGTGTGTGTGCGTGTGTGTGCATATACGTTAAGACGTATGTGCGTGTGTGCATATAGGTTAACACGCATGTGTGTGTGTGTGTGTGTATAAACGTGAACATGCGTGTGTGTGTCCGTGTGCGCGCATATACGTGAACACGTGCGTGTGCGTGTATGTGTGTCAGAATGTTCAGAGGGGCGTGTGGGGGTTGTTGCTGCAGAAAGGATTTGTTGAACAGTTAATTATTACCAGTATAACCCAGCAGAGACAGCGACCCGTTAAATCAGACCTCTCTGTTCAGTCACGGGGAGAGGACCGGCGAGCTCACGCGCACAACCGTGGACATCAACAGCATCGGACTGCCGCTGCACACACACTCTAGACATGTTAGGCAAGGTGTGGTCACTGGTCTTATACGTGTACGGGCTGTTCCAGGGCCTGTGGCCCTGTCCTGGCCCACAGCAGCTGTCCGTGAACCACCTCGCCTCCCAACGGGTAAGAAATATCCACGTTTTCAGCGGTTCTGTGTAGCGCGGGCGCTGTTACCAGTGTGAGTCGTGTCTCAGAAATAGCTGCTGCAGTTATAATAACAATAATAATAACCAACAACAACAATAATAATAATAACAACAATAATAATAATTATGTTCATATTATTATTGTCATGCTGGCAAATCCTCTGTGCATCACTACTACCACTGAAAGCTATTATTCTGTAATAAAATGTATTGTTATTCTGAATTCTGTCTCGTTGATTCTGTCTCCCTTCTGTCTTAATTTCCCCCTGGCGTGCCTTCGCGTGCTCTCTCCCGTCTCCAGTATCAGGGCACGTGGTACTTCATCGCAGCAGCGGGACGGCGCCCGTCGGACATCCAGCAGTTCACGGAGATGGACAATTCCGTCTATCACCTGCAGGAGGCGACAGAGGACGGAACAATTCTTCTGACTGGAGCCTATAGTCTGTGAGGGGGGGAGGGGGTGGGGTGGCGTGAATGAGTAGGACAGCCTTGTATATGCACATTACTTCTTAAATTGGCTGTCCGTACTGTTAGCAGCAGGTTAGCTGCAATCATAGTGAAACGAGTCCATTTTGAATTGACACACTTCATTAATGTTGGTTGTGTTGCATACCCAACAGATAAATACAATTGGGAGAACTGAGAAAACATGGAAACTGTGTAAAAGACAACGAGCATTCGTTTATTTTGTTAACTTTACTTCAGCTGAGCAGGGCTGTCTGCACCGCACGCTCATTGACCAATGAACATAAAGGCCGTATTAATCAACCAATGACATGGTTAAATATGTAAACTCAACATTCTTGTTGGTGTTAACCCTTAATGCGCCACAGGTTGTAGTGTTTTGAAACCTCCACGGTCGACAGATTCACTCGAGCTGGAAAGCGTTCGTTGCGGCCGGGGATACCAATCCCAGCACCAGCACGCCTGATGCTCGTTAACATTTTACATCTCAGGCATTTAGCAGACGCTCTTATCCAGAGCGACTTACAATATGTGCATTAATACATGGTAGGAACAATCATAGTTTGTAGAAACGACAATCAAGTAGTAATGCGTTTAATCAGGTGTGCTGGTCGTGGAATTTAACAAATGCATGAACTGGCTGGGATCCCTGAGGAGAGGTTTGAGAACCACAGCTCTAGATCACCCGGGAGGCCCTTTCTGCGCTTCACATTTACATTTACATTTACATTTACATTTTAGGCATTTAGCAGACGCTCTTATCCAGCGCGACTTACATAGTTTACATTTCTTTACATACAGTCCATTTATACAGCTGCATATTTTACTGAAGCAATTCAGGTTAAGTACTTTTAGCTCAAGGGTACAACAGCAGTTGCTCCACCTGGGAATTGAACCTGCAACCTCTGAGTTACAAGCCCAGCTCCCTAACCACTACACTACACTGCCAGCTTTAGTTTGACCAGTGAGGCCTTGTGAGCGCACAGGTGGCCGGCTCCCCCTGGTGGCCGGCCTGCACATTCTCTCACGCCTGCCTTAGGTTCGAGCCAGCCTTTGACTACGAGGCCCGTGGGGGTGAGTGCGAGAGGGTGTAAACGACAGTGTGTGTCTGTGTCTGGTATCACCACAGGGGGCATGAGTCACCCAGGTGCTTCACCCAGGCCTGGACCTATCACCTGCTTCCGGACAAGGAATACCTGGACCTGGAAGGTGAGCCCTGACTGAGCCCTGACCAGCAGGAGGAGAAACACGTGGTGGAGTGGGTGGAGTGGAGTGGAGTGGAGTGGAGTGGAGTGGAGTGTGGAGTGGGAGTGGAGTGGAGTGACTTGGTGACTTACTGTATGTATCTGTGTGTGAGTGTGTGAGTGTGTGTGTGAGTGTGTGAGTGTGTGAGTGTGTGTGTGAGTGTGTGTGTGTGTGTGAGTGTGTGTGTGTGTGTGAATGTGTGAGTGTGTGAGTGTATGAATGAAGTGCTGATGGTGCAGTGAGTGTGTGTGTGTGTGTGTGTGTGTGTGGTGTGAGTGTGTGTGAGTGTGTTTGAGTGTGTGTGAGTGTGTGTGTGTGTGTGTGTGTGTGTGTGTAGTGTAGTGCTGATGGTGCAGTGTGAGTGCTGATGGTGCAGTGTGAGTGTGAGTGTGTGAGTGTGTGAGTGACTGTGTGAGTGTGTGTGTGTAGTGCTGATGGCGCAGTGTGAGTGTGAGTGTGTGTGACTGTGTGAGTGTGTGTATGTGTGTGTGAGTGTGTGTGTGTGAGTGTGTGAGTGACTGTGTGAGTGTGTGTATGTAGTGCTGATGGCGCAGTGTGAGTGTGTGTATGTAGTGCTGATGGCGCAGTGTGAGTGTGTGTGAGTGTGTGAGTGTGTGTGTGTAGTGCTGATGGCGCAGTGTGAGTGTGTGTGTAGTGCTGATGGCGCAGTGTGAGTGTGTGAGTGTGTGAGTGTGTGAGTGTGTGAGTGTGTGTATGAAGTGCTGATGGCGCAGTGTGAGTGTGTGTGTGAGTGTGTGAGTGTGTGAGTGTGTGTGTGTAGTGCTGATGGCGCAGTGTGAGTGTGTGTGTAGTGCTGATGGCGCAGTGTGAGTGTGTGAGTGTGTGAGTGTGTGAGTGTGTGAGTGTGTGTATGTAGTGCTGATGGCGCAGTGTGAGTGTGTGTGTAGTGCTGATGGCGCAGTGTGAGTGTGTGAGTGTGTGAGTGTGTGAGTGTGTGTATGAAGTGCTGATGGCGCAGTGTGAGTGTGTGAGTGTGTGAGTGTGTGTGTAGTGCTGATGGCGCAGTGTGAGTGTGTGAGTGTGTGAGTGTGTGAGTGTGTGTATGTAGTGCTGATGGCGCAGTGTGAGTGTGTGTGTAGTGCTGATGGCGCAGTGTGAGTGTGTGTGTGAGTGACTGTGTGAGTGTGTGTATGTAGTGCTGATGGCGCAGTAACTGTGTGTGCAGGCCATCCGGACAGACGGACTATCTTCTGGAGCGGTGAGTGGCTGAACTGCCCCGACTGCATCATGATGAACGAGCTGGACCTGGGGGAGGTGGAGGACAAGCTGAGCCGCATCATGCTGTACGGTGAGTCCAGAACTCACAGACATCTCTCAAACAACACACTCTACGGTGAGTCCAGAACTCACAGACATCTCTCAAACAACACACTCCACAGTGAGTCCAGAACTCACAGACATCTCTCAAACAACACACTCCACAGTGAGTCCAGAACTCACAGACATCTCTCAAACAACACACTCTACGGTGAGTCCAGAACTCACAGACATCTCTCAAACAACACACTCTACGGTGAGTCCAGAACTCACAGACATCTCTCAAACAACACACTCTACGGTGAGTCCAGAACTCAGAGACATCTCTCAAACAACACACTCTACGGTGAGTCCAGAACTCACAGACACGTCTCAAACAACACACTCTACAGTGAGTCCAGAACTCACAGACATCTCTCAAACAACACACTCTACAGTGAGTCCAGAACTCACACACATCTCTCAAACAACACACTCTACAGTGAGTCCAGAACTCACAGAACTCGGTGAGTCCAGAACTCACAGACATCTCTCAAACAACACACTGTACGGTGAGTCCAGAACTCACAGACACTCGGTGAGTCCAGAACTCACAGACATCTCTCAAACAACTCACAACCCTGGCACAGGGAACCCATCAAACTCCACACTGCCAGTTATGTCACCACCTGTACAAACCACTCAACATTTGAGGTTATCCAGGCTGTGCTACCCAACCGGAATGTTCCCCACACACACACACACACACACACACACACCTTCAGCATTAAGTAAATATCATACAAGTTTGACCTTTCCGTTACAGGAAACGAGACAGGTTGTGTGATCGTCTTGCAGTGTCCTTATTCCTTAAAAAAAAAAAAACTGCAACAATGGCCCATTTCAAATATGTTACTGAACGTGTTTCATGTGCGTGTGACGTGTCGGCTCTGAGCACAGCACAGAAGCAGTAGCAGGGCGCAAAGCGTGGACTGGACTGGCTTGCGTGCGGACTTGTCGTTTGCACCCCTGTCCTCGCCACAATGCATCAGGCACTGGCCCTCTGGTGTACACACATGTCCTTTCTTCTCTTCCTTTTTTAGAAAAATGTTACATTTGAAAATAAATGGTTATTTTAAAATGGAATGAAATGTAAACAACCAATAAAACTGGAGTGGAAGTGGAACACACTCTACAGTGAGTCCAGAACTCAGAGACATCTCTCAAACAACACACTCTACAAAGTATTTAATCACGTTTGTTAACTTTGTGACCCTGTTGTCCCCTGATGACTAAATTGCTCCGCTCCAAACGGCGGTGGGGCTTGTGTCCCTGTTATGAGGGCACTGGAGTTTAGTGGCCCGCTACAAAGCAACTGCACATTTTATTGAGGTTTCTGTTTAATTTTCATTCCGGTTTTGTTCATGCTTTCTCTCATTGTCGTATACATTTACATTGCTTTTGACATTTTAGGCATTTAGCGGAAGCTCTTATCCAGAGCGACTTACAGTTTACATTTCTTTACATACAATCCATTTATACAGCTGGATGTTTTACTGAAGCAATTCAATGCAAGTACCTTGCTCAAGGGTAAGGAGCCCAGCTCCCTAACCATTATACTACACTGTCATGTATAGCATGTGTTAAGAGCTCTTTATTTCTCACTGTGACATCACATGTTCTTATATCTGTAATAATTTTCATTTGATCATCTGTGAAACACACTGGGCTACACTTGTTTGTTTGTTTGTTCCTCCCTCCCTCTCCCCTCTCCATCTCCCTCTCCCTCTCCCCTCCCTCCCTCTCCCCCTCTCCCTCTCCCTCTCTCCCTCCCTCTCCCTCTCCCTCTCCCTCTCCCCCTCTCCCTCTCCCTGCCTTCTCCCCCTCCCCCTCTCTCCCATTTCTCTCCCTCCCCCTCTGTCCCCCTCTCCCTCTCCCTCCCTCCCTCCCCCCCTCTCCCTCTCCCCTCCCCCTCCCTCCCTCTCCCTCTCTCCCTCCCTCTCCCCCTCCCTCCCTCTCCTCTCCCTCTCCCCCTCCCTCCCTCTCCCCTCTGTCCCCCTCTCTCCCCCTCCCTCCTCCCCCTCCCTTTCTCCCTCCCCCTCTCTCTCTCTCCCTCTCCATTTCTCTCCCTCCCCCTCTGTCCCTCTTTCTCCCTCCCCCTCTCTCTCTATCCCTCCCTCTCTCCCTCCTCCCCCTCTCTCTCTCTCCCTCTCCATTTCTCTATCCCTCCTCTCTCTCTCCCTCCCTCCCTCCCTCCCCTCCTCTCTATCCCTCCCTCTCTCCCTCCCTCCTCCTCTCTCTCCCTCCCTCTCTCTCTCCCCCTTCATTTTGAGTGTGTTGTTTCACTGCATCACACTGGAACGGTAACGTTTCAGATTTGACCAATGGAGTGCCAGTTGAACTGTAATTCTCTCTCTCTCTCCCTCTCCCTCTCTCTCTCTCTCTCTCTCTCTTCCGCAGCCCGTAACAGTTCCCTCAGCTCTGACATAGTGCAGGACTTCCAGTCCAAGTGGACCTGCCTGGGAGTGAAGGACTTCCTCATTTTGCCTCGGAGAAGAGGTCAGTGTGGCCTGACGCCCATGGCACCTTACAGACCCAGGGCCGGTCGAGTAGCGTAGCTCTCCCCTTCCTGCAGGGGGCGCCAGTGAGTGGGGTGCGGTCTATGTGAACACGCGGGTGTCAGCCAGCTGTCAGCCAGAGCGCCACCCCCCCGCAGCATCTGTGCAGTTCAGCTGTGGGTCCTGCAGACCAAGTGCAAGAGCGTTTCAAAAACAATAAAACAAACAAAAAAATTGTGATAGGTTTTTATTATTTTATTGGAGTAGAGGGGAAAACACACACACACACACAGATGTAGAGAGAGATTTTTACTGCAACCCTCAATCGGTTACAAATGATTGATTGCGTAGCTGGTGGTGAACACAGCCTATTTATAATCATCGTGCAGTTTTTAGAGAAATCAAAAAATCAAAGCAGCAACTTTGAGCATCGCGATGAACAGAACCTCACCTGGGGGCTCTGCACATGCTCAGTGTACACTTTGAGCCATTGTGCCCAGCGCAGGGCTCCTCTTTGAGCCATCGTGCCCAGCGCAGGGCTCCTCTTTGAGTAACGGGCATTAGGACAGGACACAGGACACTGTACCTCCACACTGTAGTCTTTAAACCGGTCCTCCACAGGGGCCTTGGATAGCGCACCGGTGTAACGCACCCGCATTGACTGGCGCTTTGTGAGTGCGAGCCAGCTATTGCGGTCGCGGTTCTAAACCCGACCGCGTCAGTCCGACTCTGGCCGGGGGCCCCGATCGGGGGCGGCATTTGGCTGTCCGCCCCGGGGAGGGGAGGGGGGAGGGAAAGTCGGCATGAGCTCGCCAAAGAGCAGTAAGGGCGTTCCTAAAGAGCAGGTGGGCAAAGAGGAGGACGGTCATCTGGGATATCAGCTTGATCGTGAGGACAGGCGGCGGGCTCGTGAGGAGGAGGAGGAGTGAATTAGCCACTAAATTACAAATATTATTTTATTATATTGGCCCCGGTTAAGGAACACAGAGAGGCTGCGGGTTTGAATCCCAGCAAAGGGGTCACCTTTGGGGCAGGAGCTTCACCTGGAGAGTGTGGATAACAGAATCCAGCCCAACAAAGGATAGCAGAGCACATGAGCCCTGATGGTGTGATAATAATAATAATGTACACGTCATATGGCGTGTGAAAGTGCTTTTCTCTGTTTCCTCCAGAATACTGCCAACTAGACGGAGTGACGTCCATCTGATAGGTAACTGGAGCCTTCCTCTCGCCCTTTCACCATGGCAACACTCGCATGCCTGTCCCTCCCTCCCTCCCTCCCTCCCTCCCTCTCCTCCTACCCAGCTCCTTCTCTCCATCTCTCGCTCTCTCTCTCAGCATTTTTATATTCACACTTATTTTAACACAATGCAGGTTTGGCTCGTTGCCAATCGCTCTGTCATTGAACTCTTCATTTTCCACAAATGGTTTCAGTGACCAGCGGTCCACTTTCAAAAACTTGGCCCCCACTGATTTCACCTGCCAGTCTACAATTGAATCAATTCAAATATGTAACCTTCTTTTGAAAGGAATCATGTGTCATACAGTGCATTACAGAGAATGAGAGCATCAAATGTCCTGGGATGTGAACATGGGACGTTTATTGTTCGTGGCATGGTTATTTCTGACATATGGTCTTAACAGAGTAAATCATGCTTTCATAGAAATTAAAAACAATTGACAGCTAGTTACAAGAGAGGGGCTGCAATTAAGGTTGGAAAACCAAAAACCAGCACACACAGTGTAAACCAGCACACACAGTGTAAACCAGCACACACAGTGTAAACCAGCACACACAGTGTAAACCAACACACACAGTGTAAACCAGCACACACAGTGTGAACCAGCCTACACAGTGTAAACCAGCACACACAGTGTGAACCAGCCTACACAGTGTAAACCAGCACACACAGTGTAAACCAGCACACACAGTGTAAACCAGCCTACACAGTGTAAACCAGCACACACAGTGTAAACCAGCACACACAGTGTAAACCAGCACACACAGTGTAAACCAGCCTACACAGTGTAAACCAGCACACACAGTGTAAACCAGCACACACAGTGTAAACCAGCACACACGGGTCATCTTTCTCTTTCTCGTTTCAGTGATGGACTGAACCCGGAGGAGGAAGTCCTCGAGATGTGCGGTGCAGATAAAAGCGCGTCTCTCCAGAGAAACCTCCGGTCATTTTCAGAATAAAAGTCGCAGCAGAAGTATCGCTCTACAGTCTCGGTGGGTCTTTTTCTGGGGGTCTGCCTTCACCTACAAACATGTGAAGACCATGACCAATTACAGCCAATTAATGACTCACGGCCAATTACGGCCAATTAATGAATCAATACCAATTAAGGTCAATGAATGAATTAAGGCAGTGGTCTCAAACTCAGTGCCACAAAGGGCCGTGTATACGCAGGTTTTCATTCCAACCAATTACTGCTGCCTTAATTGACTCAACTACTCATTTAGCCATTTAGCCATATGCATGCACCTCTGTGCATTCTTGAAGTTAAAGCACAGAATATACTCAACAATTATTATTTAGATAACAAAAATATTTAATTTCACTTTATATACATTATGTGCAAGCCAACATGATAATTTAGCAAATAATGGAACTAATGATCTAATCAAAAGTGGAGGCTGCAGTAAAAGCCAGCATACACACAGCCCTCCGT
>JAINUG010000460.1:210000-215000 GCA_029706075.1 Aldrovandia affinis
AGACATTAACACTGCACAGAGAGAGAGGGAGAGAGAGAGAGAGACATTAACACTGCACAGAGAGAGAGGGTTAAGATAGTTTATAAAACGGATAGTTCCAGTCCTGGATGCTGATTGGGTAGCTGGCAGTGCCGATATCCATGATAAAGTGGACAGTTAAACAGAATTGTTTTGACATCACTGGGCCTTCCCCACAAATGTCATGGAGGTGAAACATCGTAAGCATCCCACCGCCTCGGGTTCGATATCCAGATCCTCAAAGCGGTCCCACTCATCGCTGCGCAGAAGAGAACATTTCTGCTCAAAACGTCAAAAACACGACAACGACAGAGGGCGGAACGAGTAAGGTTCTGTGTGAGTGTGAGTGTGTGAGTGTGTGTGTGTGTGTGTGTAGTGTGTGTGTGTGTGTGTGTGTGTGTGAGTGTGTGTGTGTGTGTGTGTGTGTGTGTGTGTGTGTGTGTGTGAGTGTGTGTGTGTGTGTGTGTGTGTGTGTGTGTGTGAGTGTGAGTGTGTGAGTGTGTGTGTGTGTGTGTGTGTGTGTGTGTGTGTGTGTGTGTGAGTGTGTGTGTGTGTGAGTGAGTGTGAGTGTGAGTGTGTGTGTGTGTGTGTGTGTGAGTGTGTGTGTGTGAGTGTGAGTGTGTGTGTGTGTGTGTGTGTGTGAAACCAGGAGCAGAAGGAAGCGGGTATTGCCGGTGTGTGTAGTAACACCCAGGAGCAGAAGGAAGCGGGTATTGCCGGTGTGTGTAGTAACACTCAGGAGCAGAAGGAAGCGGGTATTGCCGGTGTGTGTAGTAACACTCAGGAGCAGAAGGAGCGGGTATTGCCGGTGTGTGTGTAACACTCAGGAGCAGAAGGGAATTGCCGGTGTGTGTAGTGTGTGTAGTGTGTGTGAGTGTGTGTGTGTGAAACCAGGAGCAGAAGGAAGCGGGTATTGCCGGTGTGGGTAGTAACACTGCAGACCCGATTGAGCCACAGACAAGCTGGGGCAGGCAGGAAGCGCAGCGCTCTGCTACCTGCCCACAGAAAGAACACTGGCAGGAGGAATTCCAGCTATGCCAACAATGGCAGCCGCTGCGCTATATCGCCATGGTGACGAGGACGGGCCACTCATTCACCCTGACTATCTGTCCATGACGATGATGAGGATGATGATGAGGATGATGATGACGATCACATTCGGTCGCCACTTGTCCACACTCTGTTGAACTCCAGAGGGGCGGGTGAGGGGGGGGGTTAAGTTAGGCCCCCGGACGAGTCGTATGTACGGGGGGGCAGGGTTCAGAGGTCACATGGGGCCCACGGGGGGGTCGTCCAGTTACAGTGGCCCAAGGCCTGGTGTGGAAGAGGTTGCAGGTTTGATTCCCAGGACCTGGAAACAGCAGCAGTTCAGCATAGTTCGAGAACTGGGCTCCTAACTCAGAGGTTGCAGGTTCGATTCCCAGGTTTGGGGCACTGCCATTGAGTACCCTTGAGTTAGTGAACCTGAATCCCTTCAGTAAAAATATCCAGCTGTTTGAATGGACCGCAAGTTAAATAAATGTGAACTGTGAAAGATGCTGTGGATGAAAGAGTGTCTGAATGTCTGTGATGTGAATATAAATGTCTGTAGTGTCACACACAGCGGGCAAGTTTGTCCCAGAATACGGAGTCACAGAACCTTGTATTTGCTTTGTTTTCTGACATTTTGCTCCACTCTTATATTGAACATATTTATTTATATAGCGCTTTTCAAGAAACCCAAAGTGCTTTACAATGATAGGAACTCCCCTCATCCACCACCAATGTGCAGCACCCACCTGGGTGAACGCGACGGCAGCCATAGTGCGCCAGTACAAACTCACCACATCAGATACACAGTGGAGAGGCCAGGAGGGAGGGAATGAATGAATTCCATGTATATATACATTGTCTTGGTTGGAAGTTTGGCCAGGCCACCAGGTTAACACCCTACTCTTTTTCAAAAAGCGCCATGGGATCTTTTATGACCACAGAGAGTCAGGACCTCGGTTTTTACCGTCCCATCTGAACAACGGACATGTAGTCCCGTGGGATTGAACCCACAACCATGGCATTGCCAGTGCCATGCTCTACCAACTGAGCTACGGAGCAAAAACATGAATCACAAATTTGGACCATCCTAAATAACTTCCAGTGGGGAGAGGGGTCGTCTGTCATAAACTCCACTTCTCATCACAATGTTAGATATTGGAGCGTGTGACTGATCAATTATATGTGGATAATTTACTGTAGTGGCTAAGCAAGGCCAAGTGCAACAGCTGTGCCCCTCACTGGGGATTCAAACCTGCAACATTCTTTCAACACCGCCTCTATAAACTGCTACACTACACTACACTGCACTACATTACCCATGATGCCTCATTCTGGGGTTATGAGGTCACCCAGGAAGTCGAAAGGTCATGAAATCTTTGTGTGTCTTAGGCAGCTATGACAGTGTGTTCCTCATAACTAATGTGCCTCAAACTATAGCAGTGATATCAAACCCAACGACGGTGTCGCGTACAGAACTCCTGCTGTGGCTGTATTAACTGGCTAGGGCCTGAACTTTGACCTCCCGTTGCCTGGGAAACAGGTGAGAAATGCGAGTTTCGCGAAGCAGCGTAAAGCAGTAAAGAGGAGGGGTGTTTTCACCGTGTATCGCCTCAATGGGCTCCACAGCATGCGGGAGGGGCCTGCATTACCGTGACAACGCCTGGTTGAACTTTAACTGCCATCAGCTTTGCTAGTTAAGTGAAAGGAGGAGAGTTTTTTTTTGGGGGGGGGGGGGTTCCTTTAAGAACTCACCTCTTTTACAACTACAAGATGTTGTAATGTATAATACCTTTTATACAGGTGTTGTTAACCTGTATGAATACAAACAACAACAGGAAACACCGCTCCACACAGCAGGAAACAGTCGTTTTTGGAAGTAGCCAAACTGCACAAGTGTGTCCCCTCTGGTCAATCAGACGTGCTTGTGTGCGATACTCAAAACTACAGACTACTAATATAATATAATATACGCCATTTAGCAGACGCTTTTATCCAAAGCGACTTACAGTAGTGAATGCATACATTTTCAGTATATGTGGCCCCAGTGGGGATTGAACCCACAACCTAAGCGTTCCCAACGCTGTGCTCTACCAACTGAGCCACAGAGAACCACTAGGGGGACTACTAGGGGTGGAGGATAGTGTAGCGGTCTAACGCACCGTATCTTGGCTGGTCCGATATGGTGTGTGCTGCCTGTCAGGGACGCGGTTCTAAACCTGTCTCTACCAGACAGGCCCTGATCGTCAGCCCTGATCGGGGGCGGGGGCGTTTGGGGGAGGGTGAGGGGGAAGAGTTTGCCGTGAAGGGAGTCTTCAGAACATTTACATTTACATTTACATTTTAGGCATTTAGCAGACGCTCTTATCCAGAGCGACTTATAGTTTACATTTCTTTACATACAATCCATTTATACAGCTGGATATTTTACTGAAGCAGTTCAGGTTAAGTGCCTTTAGCTCAAGGGTACAACAGCAGGGCTCCACAGAATGAGCGGCGGACTCATGTGGGGCGGGTAAAATCTAAATTAAGGGTGTAATTAGCTACCAAATTGAGAGCCTACTTATCTGGCCCTCGACAAATGTGCTCGGCAGTTCCTGACAAACAATTTTAGAGGAAAACAAAAAAGAAAAATGAGGTGAATGGGGTGCCTGCCCCTCTTCCTTACAAACCGTTTGGCCAAATGAAAAAAAACGGATCGCATGAGGCAAGAGTGACAGACACAGCGCTGACAGGAAGTGCCCTCTCTCTCTCTCTCTCTCTCCTCTCTCCCCTCTCTCTCTCTCTCTCTCTCCCTCTCTCTCTCTCTCTCTCTCTCTCCTCTCTCCTCTCCCTCTCTCTCTCTCTCTCTTCATTCTCTCTCTCTCTCTCTCTCTCTCTTCTCTCTCTCTCTCTCTCTATTTCTCTCTCTCCTCTCTCTCTCTCTCTCTCTCTATTTCTCCCTCTCTCTCTCTATTTCTCTCTCTCTCCTCTCTCTCCTCTCTCTCTCTATTTCTCCCTCTCTCTCCCTCCCCCTCTCTCCCTCTCCCTCTCTCTTTCCCTCCCCCTCCCCCTCTCTCTCTCCCTCCCCCTCCCCCTCTCACCCTCTCTCTCCCTCTCTCTCCCTCTCTCTCTCTCTCTCTCTCTCTCTCTGACATCTGTCTGAGGAGCGCATGGCGTGAGATCTTCCAGAACGCCGTACAGGACAAGCCCGCTTAGGGGGAGGGGCCCCATGACTAACGGAAAGCCACAAACGTAGTCTGTCACAACACGGGTCGGTTTCTGGGGGAACCACGCCCTTCTTCACACATCTGCTTCCCTGCGAGATTACATCACATTACTGGCTCATCGAGAGTAACTCACGACTCACTCAGGGCTGCAGTGAGCATGCTCAGAACCCGTCACCACGCACAGCAGAGATCATCAGGGCTGCAGTGAGCATGCTCAGAACCCGTCACCACGCACAGCAGAGATCATCAGGGCTGCAGTGAGCATGCTCAGAACCCGTCACCACGCACAGCAGAGATCATCAGGGCTGCAGTGAGCATGCTCAGAACCCGTCACCACGCACAGCAGAGATCAGGGCTGCAGTGAGCATGCAGAAGTCACCACGCACAGCAGAGATCATCAGGGCTGCATGAGCATGCTCAGAACCCGTCCACCACAGCAGAGATCACTCAGGGCTGCAGTGAGCATGCTCAAAGTGTTGCCAAAGTGTTGCCTTTATTTTGGCAGCTACCTGTATGACAACAGCGAATTGAATAATTACAGCACGACTGAAATTCATTACAATTTTCATTTTCTACCCCCGTCCGTCGTGAGGAAGACCGCTGCCCTTTTACGCATCTTTCATTGATTTGAAAACTTAAAGGTTTTAAATGTAAAGACAAAATTAAAAGCCAAATAAAAATTGCATGATCCTCCTCCTGTCCCTTAACATGGCATCCTCCTCCTGAACCCCTTAACATGGAATA
>JAINUG010000460.1:217500-227500 GCA_029706075.1 Aldrovandia affinis
CACTAACTGATGTCATGCTATTTATTTGTTTAGATCCGTGGAGAGAAAGTGATCAGGCTAACTAGCTAGCTAGCCAGGCTAACTATTGTAATGCTAGCCAAAAGCTAACGTTAGCTAGCTAACCCCCCTTAGCCAGACAAGATTTTATTCTTAAAATGAATTATAAACTTCTAATATTTGATATTATATGTTTATTGACATCAGTGACAAGTTAGCTAGCTAACTAGCTAGCAACAAAAATATGGTCACGAAATGTCGTTATTTTAAACAACCGGACTTTTCGTGAAGCGAGAAGGCTAAAAACAGGACTCCGCAAAGCTGGACAGCCTACCAGCCTACACCACTTCATGTTCACCTTTATCCAGAAAATATCTGTATATTTAGGTTTAAAAAAATGTACCTGGTGTTCATGACACAAAACCTACAGTTTATGGGGTTTTTTTTCCAATGCTGAGGTAGGAGCATTTTGCCTGCAAGCTAAAGCTAAAGACTAATTTGCATAATCTTCGCAGTTCTTCAGACCCCTGTGGAAACGCAGACGCAATGGATTGTAGGAACCTTTTAATTCCTTGAAAATAGTTCCTGGGACTAAAAGTTCCAGGAAATTTTTGGTGGGAACGCACCTATAATGAAGCACTGAAGTGTTTTGTATAAAATGTAACTGACAAAGTGCAACTGCAGCACCATGCTGAACAGTACACCTGTCTTACCTGACCCTTTGATCCTTACCTACCCAAATGCACTTACACCTGTCCTTATGCATGTCACAACAGATTAATACTGGTCCCAACAGAATCATGTCTGACCTAATAGAACTCACACCTGTCCAAACAGGTTCTTCAGGTGGAGCTTGGCGGACGTTAGCCGGGCCCTGGCTTGCTGCCTGTGCAGTGCCCTGGAGGAGAAGCAGGCAGCCGAGGAAGACGAGGAGGAGGAGGAGGAAGACTGCGTGTGGCCCAGGCTCTCGCTGCTCCCCGCCCCCCCGGGGGTGAGCTGGCTGTCGCTGTACGCCCGGAAGCCCTCGCCCAGGCCGGCCACACACAGGTAGGCCATGCCCCGCTCCCCCTGTCCCAGGCCCGACACGTTCTCCGCGCTCACGCTGAACTCCTTGCTCAGGCGCGCCTTCCGCGGCCCCCCCGACGGCTCCCCGTCATTGGCCGACGGGCCCGTCAGCTGACCGTGGAGCTCGTCCACCTCCAGGTGCGGCGTGTAGGTGCCGCACGTCCCGTCCTGGCCGTAGTCCTGCTCCCGCAGGTCCACCCTCTTCCAGGGGAGGAAGTCGAGGTCCAAGAGAGAGCCCTCCGAGCTGAACCGCCGCATAGCGACCGGCGTGGAGAGGGAGAGAGAGAGAGAGAGGGGGAGAGAGAGAGAGAGGGGAGAGAGAGAGAGGGGAGGGAGAGAGAGACAGGGAGGGGAGAGAGAGACAGAGAGAGAGGGAGGGAGAGAGAGAGAGAGAGAGAGACAGAGAGGGGAGACAGAGAGAGACAGAGACAGAGACAGAGACAGAGAGAGAGAGGGGCGATGGGGTAGAGCAGGAGGGGTGGGGGGGTGAGCTGGGGTCGGTAAATAAAGGGATCTGGAGAGAGAAAAACGAGACGGGGGGCAGAGGAATGAAAGGGAGATCAGTAATGAGATACGAGTTAAATCACTACACCAACGCGCAGGCAGGTGCAGCACAGTTCGATCAGGTTTCAAACAGGTCGGATATCATACGATCAACGCGGTCCATTTAGCCCGCCTCAATCCGGGCTGCTCCGCTTTCAGCGTTACGACTGCTCTGACGTTCAAGGTATCATTACATATTAATAACGCATTAGCCTCTCGAGTCGCTCTGCATAAGAGCATCTTTCAAATAGGTAAATAAATAAATATTATTCGTTAAGATGCGTTTATTGACATGGATCTCAGTTGCTTCCACTCATCGCTGATTCGTTTCTGCAGGACCCAGTACTGTAGCCTACTCCAAAAACATCTTAAACGGACCAGGGGTTTGAAGTCCTCGGACTAACCATGACTGAACTTCTCAAATCAAATGTATCGATTTAACTATTTATCGTAACACATGACGTTTGACCCCCTTACGTTACGACGCATCGGTTACGGCCTCGCGTTGAAGACGTCGACGGTTTAAAAGGGCACATTCCGGCTGAACCAATTAAGAGACCAAGATTCTCTGGCCCGAATCTGTTTATGGATTTATTTATTTATTTAGTGTAAAGTTTGCAACAGCGCCCATTTGGTCCTGGACCTTGAAATGTGGTTACACTTGTAATGATTACCGGGCGAGGGAGACAGATTTCAGAAAGGGCAAGGCGAGTCTAAATATAACACAGCCAGGAAGATTTATGACCGATTTCCAAGCGAGCGAACGAACGAGGCACAAAGAAGTGATTTAGGGGAAGGCAACACAATGTACACGGCACGTACACGCAATATTACACCAGCATTGCTTCACACGAGACCTCAAAACGACATCGTGTATTGTTTATACAACAGCAAGACGCGGAAAACAACACCTAAAGCGGACTGAAAGTTGCATTTTTGTTTGTTTATCTCACCTTATAGATTATTTGCCATGTGCGCTACTGTGATTTGTAAGCCGGTATCGATTCCCCCGATGTGTGTATCAAGTGTAGCGACCGCCGCTCTCCACTCCGTTTCCTTCAGATCTTGCTCCAGCCCTCCCACTTTCACAACTTCTCCTTCCACCTCGTTCGTTATACATTAATTTGTAACGCAAGGCATTACCTTGTTCCTATGGCCACAAAAGTCACATACACGGAGACGCTGCGCCTTTTCGTGCCCCAGAGAGTGCGAGGATATTTGTTTACTGTTCTCGCGTTCGAGTTGTGGGCTACTTCGCAGGAGAGTGAAAGAAACGCCTCTTCTCTTCTCTCCTCTCCTCTTCTCTTATCTTCTCTCCTGTTGTGTTGTGTTCTGTTCACTTCGCCCCACCCTGCAGTTCGGTCTGAGCTCGCCTCTCGCTTCCTTCAGGCAGCAACGAGTCAACTCAGATCACCACTGCTGCGCCTTGGGGATATATAAAAGATATATATATAGTAACAATATAATGAGTTTGTGTTTTAAAAAGACACATTCAATCGTCTCAAGCGTGACCGACAGATCTTACTCTAGATATTTGTGGGGGAGAAAAAACTATCTGGCGGACTAACTCGTTCTGCTCACTCCCGAATGGCTTGCAATCCTAACCCATTTTGCCTTCACGGGCCGAGGGCATAGATCGCAGGCTTAGCCAGACAAGTCATCGTAAATAATTATAGGCTACTAATTATGAAAACAAAACATTCCACCCGAGACAGGCTTAAACATTGACTGCGTTGTTCGGTGAACTTGTCAGGAATGACAGACCGCAAGTGCTCCGCGTGGAGGCAGGCCTACTGCCTCGTAGCGAAGTAACACACCTGTCCACCCCTTCATTATAATGGTCCACGGCGCTTTTCAACAGGGTTGAAAACGAAATCCGGGGATATAAATATTCAGTCACGTGCTGATATTCCGAAAACTCACTTAGCGGGGAGATATTTCAAATGTATAAATTATATATATATATATATATATATATATATATAACCTCGTGGTTTAAGTGATACAGTTTCTGACTGATTTGAGCTCCGATTGAACGTATTCCCCATTTCTACTTAAATGCCTCTACAGTGCCATCTAGTGCGAATTAATGGTACTGCAATCTGTTATTCCCTAACCACCCATCGGTTCCAATTGATCACGACGGACGCAATACATCACTTACATGTTTATATAAATATTAACATTAATTATAAGTATACACCTGTCGGGATAATTCACGGTGAGAACCAGCCCGTGATCTTTATGCGCTAGAACACTAAGTCTTGCTGTGAGGAGAAATGTCCAATTTGACGCACACTTTGGAAACGGATTTCGTTGGATGGAGGAACATATCATTCACGCTTCTTCGTGCAATTGAAATGTTTGTTTACATCGTGTGAGGTGTAATTCCAGACTCATTTCTTACTCGGTTTTAGACCACGGTATAATGTTTGAATCGGTTTAGTCGCACCGAACGACTGGGTATTAATTTGACCCGGAAGTGTGCGTGCACGCGCGCCGTATGGACAAATCTCCCAGCGCGAGCTCAGAACGCAGGGTTATTCTTCGTCCTACTGCAACGGAAGAAAATAAAATAAACACAAAAATACATCTTCGTAAATCAGTGTCAGCAAATTTATTTCTGTGTCGAAAATGTTCCACATGACGTTTTATTCAGATTTTTTAAAAAAGAAAAAAAAAAAAAAATTATTATTTATTTTAAAGACACTAAATACAACAATGACATAAATTAACTTGTGTTAGTAAAACACAAATCCTACTGGAGTAAACTGCGTCTACACCTGAGGTGTCCAGTGTTTCGTCCTGATTGGTCGGTGCCATCTCAGCAGTGTGGTTCTCCTCCACCATTGGTGTAGAAGTTCAAGGAGGGGGGAGTGTCTTTGAGAGCGACCCAGCTCTCCTCCCACATTCCCTCCGTCTCCCTTTTCGGTAAAACCTCATTCTCGCTAGCCCCGCCCCCCTCCTACTCTGTAATACAGTATCCTCTCTCTTGAACCCTGCCAGTTTCTCCTTGGCAAAATAATCTGCATGATCCTGCCCTTTATTTACAGTATCCTCTCTCTTGAACCCTGCCAGTTTCTCCTTGGCAAAATAATCTGCATGATCCTGCCCTTTATTTGCATACCTCTTCTAAGCCCTGCCCTCCTTCCTGCACTGTCGCCATATCTTTCCATAATCCCGCTCCCTTCATATTTTGTACAATTATTTGCATAACCCCGCCCCTTTACATTACCAACCTATCCTTAGCCCTGCCCCCTTCCTACTCTGTCTAGCCCGGCCCCCTTTCTCTTGTTGCTTAATTTGCATAGCCCCGCCCCTTTACATTACCAACCTATCCTTAGCCCTGCCCCCTTCCTACTCTGTCTAGCCCGGCCCCCTTTCTCTTGTTTGCATAGCTCTGTCTTAATTTGCATAGCCCCGCCCCTTTACATTACCAACCTATCCTTAGCCCTGCCCCCTTCCTACTCTGTCTAGCCCGGCCCCCTTTCTCTTGTTGCTTAATTTGCATAGCCCCGCCCCTTCACGGGGCTCTTCCTGTAAACCCCGCCCTCGCCGTGTCCTGTGTCACCAGGGCCTCGTGCTCCGGTGCTCCTGTTTCTGGCGGACCCACTGGGCCGTGCACACGGGCCCTGCCACCGTCCACGACCATCCTCTCCCTCTCCCTCCCTCCCTCTCCACCTCCCCTCTGATCCCTCGCTCCAGCGCTCTGTCCCGGGGAGCTAGGGGGGGCGACCCACGGCAAGAGGAAGAGGGAGTGGGAGAGGGCAGGGCCGACGGCTGGGCCGAGGAGGAAGGCCTGTGGATGGACGGACAGACGGAGAGAGGGAGAGAGATGGAGAGGGAGAGAGAGAGAGAGGGAGGGAGAGGGAGGGAGGGAGAGAGGGGGAGGGAGGGAGGGGAGGGAGGGAGAGGGAGAGAGAGAGAGGAGAGAGAGAAAGAGGGAGGGAGAGAGAGGGAGGCAGGGAGAGAGAGAGAGAGGGAGGCAGGGAGAGAGAGAGAGAGAGAGAGAGAGGGAGGGAGAGAGAGAGGGGGAGAGAGAGAGGAAGAGGGAGAGGAAGGGAGGGATGGAGAGAGAGAGTTAGAGTAGGTCATTCCCAGAGAGAGAGCAAGAGAGAGACAGAAAGGAAGAGAGAGAGATGGAGAGAGAGAGAGGGAGGAAGAGAGAGAGACAGAAAGGAAGAGAGAGGGGGAGGAACAGAGAGAGGGCATGAATTAGACAGACACAAAGGCAATATTTAGTCATGAATTTCCTGCCAACAAAGCATTTTTTTTAAATTAGATTTTTCCCCGTTTTTCTCCCAATTTGGTAGCCAATTATACCCTCTATTTCTTTTCAATTTACCCTCCCCCAGGAACTCGCTGCTGTCTCCACGGAACTCGAGCTAATACCTCGAGGCAATGTTCACCTCCTCCGAGACGGAACTCGCCCAACCCTGTTTACGAGGGCGCCCCATCGCTCCTCAGCGAGCTCATGCCGGCTCTTCATCCATCCCCCTCCCCCTCCCCCTCCCCCCCCCCTGGGGCAGACAGCCAAACGCCGCCCCTGATCGGAACTCCCCACCAGGGCCGGTCTGGTACAGACGGGTTTCGAACCGCGACCGTGATAGGCAGCTCACACTCGTAAAGGACCAGCCAAGATACGGGTGCATTAGACCGCTACGCTATCGGAGGCCCAACCAGCATTTAGAATTTTAATGAGAGAAAGAGAGAGAGCACGTTACAAGCGTTAGATGACATCATTCCCAGGCACAAACGTGATTGGTCGCAGTAGCAGCAGCGAGCGAGCGCTTGCTGTCACACTGAGATCGAGGCGAGGAGGACGGGAGAGAACGGAGAAATCACCCCCCAGTCCCACCACGCAGGCGCGGTCAGGGTTCGATACCGGACCAGGGGGATCAGGGGGGGGGCAGCGCATTAGAGGAACGGGCCGCAGATCCCCTGACGGCTCATCCTGGGACTCAAGATCAAGATGGCCGACACACACACACACACACACACACAAAGGAGATTAAAATGGCATGACCTTTTGTTTTTCCCCACACACCAATCACACAAATGTACTTTGGAGAATTTCATTTCGATTTGACACTGGTGCACTAGTGACCACCCCCCCCCCCCCCTCAGATAATCCTGTATCCTGCCCCCCCCCCACATCACGCCACGGACATGGAAAACATGAAACTTTGTGAGTCGCTCTGGATAAGAGCGTCTGCTAAACGCCGAAAAACATGAGTGTGAAGCGAAAGCAGACGGACACAGAGGGGACAAAAGTTCCACGCGATGCACGAGAAGCATCCTGCTTGTATCGAGGGCGGGAGAGAAACGGGGGGGTGTGACCGAGAGGAGGGGTCCTCTGACCTGCCACAGAGCCCCAGCGCTCCACTTTTAAAAATTAATTTGGTGGAAAAAATATATACGCTTATGAATTTCTTTGTTTCTTTGATTTTTATACATTGTTTTGTTTTCCCCTTTTAAAGGTCACGCTTCTGAATGTTGTCTTTTCAAACATACCAGAAAATATTTCAGACCAATAAAAAGACACTGAATGAAAAGTGCCCAGCTTGAAGAAACGTTTCTGTTTGCTACCATGGTCACGGCCCATTTGAACCTATCTGAGAGAGGAGTGTGTGTGTGTGTGTGTGTGTGTGTGAGAGAGAGGAGCAAACCTGTCTGTGTCTGTGTGTCCCAGAGCATCTGTCTGTCCCTTTGTGTCAGCCTCTCTCTCTCTCTGCACTGGCTTCAAACCTGAGGGGCACACACGTTACAGAGCCAGCAGGCGAAACGCGCACGCGCACACACACACACAAATACTACATCTCCCAGGATGCATTGGTATGGTCACAGTGTCACCTGGGAATGTGAGTTCTTCGTGCCCTTTTCCTTTCGTTGCGCACATTGCACTTGTATCTCTGTGAATGTTGGGACGTGTGATATGATCCACCATGCAAAATATATGCATTAGCATAACTACAGAGAAATACTGGATTGGAATACACTTCACAGAGAGAAACAAACAATTGATTTTGAGCACAAACTACAAATCCCAGATTCTTCAACATGGTAGAAGGCTTTAGGCATTCTGGGATATGTAGTTTTGGGACACTGTACCTGGTAGTTTCTCCAGCAACAGCCCGAGGTCTCTGCTGTTTATATGGCGGCTGTAGAGGTTGTTCCTGGCAACCAGTCCCTGTTGGCTTTGAGAGGGAGAAGGGAACACAGGAGGAGAGGACAGGAGGGAACAAGACAAGAGTGGTGCACGAGGGAGAGATGGGGAACAGGAAGGACCGGAGGAGAAAGAGGGAAAACTCGAAAACACAAACGTAGAGGAGAGAGGGAGAGGGACAGAGAGAGAGAGAGAGAGAGAGAGAGAGAGAGAGAGAGAAAGGAGGAGGAAGGGGTGGAGGAGGTGAAACAACAGAAAATAAAAGGGAAAGGGAAAGAAGACCAAAGGGTGCAGGGATAGACAGAAAGGAAGAAAAAAAGGGACAAAATGGGGAAAATTTCAAAAAGAAAACAAAAACAGAAAATAAAAGGAAACACAAAATAAGACCAAAATATGCTAAAAAGGGATAGACATTTGAAACAAAGTAAAAAAAAAATGACAAAATGGCAGGCTCTGAAAATGACAAAAAGAAAACAAAAGCAAGAAATCATAATTAGCAAACACA
The DNA here is from genome assembly GCA_029706075.1 of Aldrovandia affinis. Lineage (NCBI taxonomy): Eukaryota > Metazoa > Chordata > Actinopteri > Notacanthiformes > Halosauridae > Aldrovandia > Aldrovandia affinis. The sequence goes on from JAINUG010000460.1 coordinate 225,777, forward strand.
AAATAAACACAAAATATGCTAAAAACTGAAGTCAGATACATTTGAAAACAAAGTAAAAAACAATAATGATGCAATGGCAGGCTCTGAGGATGACTGAGAACTCCCCCGAGGAAAAACACACACACACACACACACACACACACACACACACACACACACACACATACATACATACATACATACACACACACACACACACACACACACACACACACACATACACACACACACACACACACACACTCACTGCAGCTATAACCATATGGACATGCGCTCTGGTGGGCATGTAGACTTAGTGCCAGATTCAATCAAAGTGCAAAGCAAAGCCCTTGAAAATAACTAAAAGAATCTCCATTAAGTACATTTAATTTTTGTTCCCCAAGTTATGGCAAGTCTTAAATCAGTCCTTCACTTTTAATGACTGTCCACTTTGAGGTTCTAAGTCCACTGGCCAAGGAGTGGAAGGCTGTGTGTGTGTGTGTGTGTGTGTGTGTGTGTGTGTGTCTGTGTGTGTGTGTGTCTGTGTGTGTCTGTGTGTGTGTGTCTGTGCATGTGTGTGTCTGTGTGTGTCTGTGTATGTGTGTGTCTGTGTCTGTGTGTCTGTGTGTGTCTGTGTGTGTTTGTATGTTTCTGTGTGTGTCTGTGTGTCTGTGTCTGTGTTGTAACATGAACTCAAGACAGCGATGACGTAAGGCAGAAAGATTTATTCACATTAAACCCAGCAGGTTACAGCCGACTGATTTGAGTCCGAATTGACAGGGAGAAGGAGACTTGCATCCATATCCAACAAATACCTTCCTGGGTCTCTTATTTCCTCAGAGGGAGCAGTTACAGAAACAAGCTCAAATTGGTCTCTTTTTTACTCATTGTTTTGGATATCGTTGAAACAGCTAGGAGTGACTGAAACCAAAGAGTGAATATCGAACTGGCAAAATGGCCTCCCACCTCCCCCAGTAACAAGAGCAAAAACAAGGATTTTTTTCTCCAGAATTCTGTAACAAATTCAAATCGATCTTGTTGCACGATTCAAATCATAGCCACTGCGACGTGGGAACACCGTTAAAGAGAGAAACGAAAGCGGTTCATAAAAAAACACCGTAAAACTGCACTTGTATCAAACGAAGCAGAAAAGATCACTTTTGTGTCGTGCCGCTGTTGCAGGACATATTTCTGTTACCTGTTACCTCATAAACCTGAGGCGCCACTTTGTAGCTTCATCGAAAGAGGGAATTATTATGATGCACTGAGCAATTTCTCCTCTCCCTGCATTCTCCCTCTGCCTTTGCTCTGTGCTTTCTATCCCTCCTTCTCTATCTCTCCTTCTCTATCCCTCCTTCTCTATCCCTCTCTCCATGTGCCCCCCCCACGCTTTCCTCTCCTGTGATGACAAACAGGAAGGAATAATCAGCAAAAGTTTTATTAACAATACATAAATAAACCACGCCCTCGGGCAGTTTCGGGGGTGGGGCGGGAAAAGGGGTCCAGAGGTCAAAGGTCAAAGGTCAATTGAAGGAGATCTGGGAGCGGTTAAGGGAGCTATGGGGAGAAACGAGGGAACAAGAAAATGGAGGAGGGAGAGAGGGAAAACGGAGAGGAGGATGTAGATTTATGAAAGAGAGAGGAGTGGGGGGGGTGAGGGGGAGGTTGAGTGGTAAAAGTCAGACAGAGAAATTGGGGGAAAAAATTAAGAAAAATATTTGGGGGACCAGGGAGGAGGAGGAGGA
>JAINUG010000460.1:232500-235000 GCA_029706075.1 Aldrovandia affinis
AGACAAATGAAACAAAAATCTTGGGGTTACAAGGTGTCTAAAGCTACCATTCGATGATGCCTACATGACAATGGCCTTATGTCAGAGTTGCAAGAAGGAAGCCTCTTTTGAAGACAATTCAGTGAAAAAGGCGGCTGGAATTAATCAAACTACATCTGAACTACAATTGTAACTGTGTCTTGTCGTCAAATGAAACAAAAACTTAGCTTTTTGGACATGCACATCAGCGATATGTTTGGCGTCCAAAGAATGCAAGTAATGTTGAAAAGCACCTCATGCCTACGATGAAATATGCTGGTGGATCTTTAATGCTTTGGGGTTGTTTTGCATCCACTGGCCCTGGGGCCCTTATTAAAATAGATGGAACCATGAACTCCAGCATGTACCAAGACATTTTGTCCAAAAACCTTGTTCCCTCTGCCAGAAAGCTACACTTTGGCCGCAGAAGACCTTCCAACAGTGGTTCTGTGTGGCTCAGTAGGTAGAGCTGGTTCTGTGTGGCTCAGTAGGTAGAGCACGGCGTTGGCAACACTTAGGTTGTGGGTTCAATCCCCACTGGGGCCACATATACTGAAAATGTATGCATTCACTACTGTAAGTCGCTTTGGATAAAAGCGTCTGCTAAATGGCATATATTATATTATATTAACAAGACAACGATCCCAAACATACGTCCAAAGAAACTAAGAAATGGTTGACAGAGCACAAGATTAATGTCCTGATGTGGCCATCTCAGTCTCCAGACTTGAATCCAATTGAACATTTGTGGTTTGAACTCAAAAAAGCAGTCCACAAACGACAACCCAAGAATCTGAAGGAACTGGAACAATTCTGCATGGAGGAATGGTTGAGGATCCCCCCAATAAGTTCCATAACCTCGTACGACACTACAAAAGGCGACTACTTGCCGTTATAATGGCCAAGGAAGGAACCACAAAGTACTGATAACAGGGGTGTGAATATTTGTGATTCTGGAAAAAAATAGATAATAATTTGTGAACCGTTCGATTGTGATTCGTGCCAATGCATTATTACTGAAGAATATAATTTTCTGCATTTTGTGAGCATAAAATAAAGCTCATTACTTATATAGCTCATTTTGTACAATCTCCTTTGTTCATCTTTATAAACGGTTTGAATATAAATAGAGTCTACTGTACATGAATAAAACACCCCCACTTAGCATGACTGCAGGACGAATGTGCCCAGCGTGAGACACCATCAAAACAAACAGACTCTAATAATGATGTGGCAGGGCTCTACAGCCGAGTGTAACTCCACATCACAATCTGGCTCTGCTCTCCTCTCCCCTCTCCCCCTCTCCTCTCTCCCCCACCCTCCTCTCCTCTCCTCTCTTCCTCTCCTCTCCCCTCTCCTCCTCCTCTCTGCTCCTCCTCCCCCCCTCCCCCCCTCCTCCTCTCCTCCTCTCCCCTCCTCTCTCCCTCCTCTCCCCTCCCCTCCCCTCTCCCTCCTCTCTCCCCTCCCCTCCTCTCCCCTCCTCTCCTCCTCTCTCCTCTCCTCTCCTCTCCTCTCCTCTCCTCTCTGTGTAACTGTGTAATCGCTGAATCGCGGTTCCTGCCGTTTCTGCCCACACTCCTGCGCAATGCCTCTCCTTCCTCCCACACCACCAGCCAGCGCCAGCGTGCTTTCAGAGCCGATGTGACTGAGCAACATTCAGGGAGAGCTTTCACCAGAGAGAGGCGCACGAGTAACAGGGTCTTTCACATCGTCAGCCAGTGAGCCGCCATTACCCCACAGCACTGACAGCCCCGCTAATTTCACACCTCCACTGTGAGACAGTGTAAGAGAGTGGGTGAGTGGGTGAGTGTTTGTGTGTTTGTGTGTGTGTGTGTGTGTGTGTGAGTGTGTGAGTGTGTGAGCTGTTCCATCAGCAGAGGAGGAGCTGATAACGCACACACACACACAATATGGAGGTTTCATGTAAAATGTCATATTAAATGAAGACATGAAGTAACATGTTCAATAGTAATCATGTTTTCCAGAGGGCAGCCCGGGGCAGAGGCGAGGCACAATCCAAACCGTGTGGAAGTGTGGCAACAGCGTGTTTACACAGCGAACGTCCGTGACGCTCCACCCACAGTCAACCCCATCGCTCTCCACCCACAGGAACGCGATCGCGCTAACGATCAGACCGAGCCAGCTGTCTGTGACCGGAATGTGTTCCAGAGACACACACACACACACACACACACACACACACACACATACACACACACACACACACACACACACACACACACACACACACACACACACACACACACACACACACTCGAACACACACACACAGTCACACACACACACACGCACACACACACACTCGCATGCACACACACACACACTCGCATGCACGCACACACACACACACACAACATGCATACACACACACACACACACACACACTCGCATGCACGCACACTCTCACACACTCACACACACACACAGATACAGACACGCACACTCTCACACACACTCACAC
>JAINUG010000460.1:237500-265000 GCA_029706075.1 Aldrovandia affinis
TAGTCCGGCCAGTAGAGAGCGCTGTACTGCCTCCTCCGAGCCAGTGCCCGCCTAGGCCGAAGCCTGTCACCGACAACCACAACCACTCATATATGCAGAGAGTCTTTCCTTTGGCTTTTATCCCTCTCCCCAGGGGACATACGAGTGGCTCAGAGCAAGTGTTTCTGTCCGTCTACCTTTAAGACTTACTCAGCGTACAGCGAGCTCTGCACAGACCCTCACTGCTTTCAAGAAAAGCCCTGGAAACTTCCGTCAACAAGATGGCTGAGTGCCTTAAGTGCGCTGGATGCACTGGGCAACGTAAACACTCAGCATCACTTGTAAAATGGAGTGCTGCACGGCACAAGAAAGTGGATTATATGAGCATCAGGAAAGATGGGAGGCAATTAGAGTGGCAGAGGGTTGGGAATAATAATAATAATAATAATAATAATAATAAAGAATACCAAAAAAAGAAGGTAAAAAAGAGAAGAAAAAAATAGAAATGAAACACAAATATGAAATAATAATAAAGCAAATAACGTTTTTTTAATGTAAATAATAAAGTTGTCCTGCTGAAGAGGGGGTGGAGGTGGGTTATAAAAATAAAAATATTACAAAACCACTCAGCAGCATTCAGCCCCAGCAGCAAACACGATGGCTGAGAGAGAACGGCTGCTCGGGCGGTTTATCGTTTTATCAGTCCAGATTTTGGTAAGACCATACTTAAGTCTACAACTTAAAGTCCAAACCCCAAGCTTGCCAACCGCAGCCCTCAGATGGGGGTCGGTGGTGGGGGTCACGTGACTGCTATGGTGCGGGCCCTCCACTCCAGATTATTTTTTCTTCTTTTTTTTTATAAATTTTGTTTCAATTTTTCCCGGTTTTCCCTCCCCGCCCCCTTTCTGGAGACACCCGTACGTGCTTCACATCGAGTTTGTGCCGATCACCCTCCCCCAGGAGCGGACAGCCAAATGCCATCCCCCCGATCGGGGCTAATGGCCAGGGCCGGGCTGGCAGAGACGGGTTTCAAACCACGTCACTGATAGGCAGCTCACTCTCGTACAGGACCAGCCCAATACGGGTGCATTAGACCGTTACGCTACCCGCCAGCCCCAAGATTCTTGAGTTAAAAGACTCAAGGCAATGGATTGGAACACTGCCTCAGTGTTTACATTCTAAAACCGTCCAATCATGTTCCCTCGCTTAACTTTTAAAAAGGGTCCAGAGAATGGGCCTTGCTGTGCCCTTATAAGGGATCAGAAATCACTCCGAGAGCTTTTTGCAGCTGTCATCAGCTGAGGACACCAGAGGCGTGGTGTGTGTGTGTGTGTGTGTGTGTGTCTGTGTGTGTGTGCGTGTGTGAGTGTGTGTGTGTGCATGCGTGCGTGCGTGCGTGAGTGTGTCTGTGTGTGTGTGTGTGTGTGTGTGTGTGTGTGCGTGTGTGAGTGGTGTGGTGTGAGTGTGTGTGTGTGTGTGTGTGTGTGTGTGTGCGTGTGTGTGTGTGTCTGTGTGTGTGTGCATGTGTGAGTGTATTGGTGTGGTGTGTGTGTGTGTGTGTGTGTGTGTGTGTGTGTGTGTGTGTGTGTGTGTGTGTGTGTGTGTGTGTGTGTGTGTGTGTGCGTGTGTGAGTGTATTGGTGTGGTGTGTGTGTGTGTGTGTGTGTGTGTGTGTGTGTCTGTGTGTGTGTGCGTGTGTGAGTGTATTGGTGTGTGTGTGTGTGTGTGTGTGTGTGGCAGGCGTACCTGTTTCTCTCCCCCTCCTTCAGCAGGTAAAGGTGGTGTGTGTTGGACTGAAGCTTCGCTGTGCTGGTGATGGGGGCGGCCAGCTGCTGAGCCTGAAAATGGCAGCAACACCCACGGTCACACGCGGTTCATCCGCTTACCGCTACTCAACCTCGTCAGTTTACCGCAACCACATTTATTAACCTTTATTCAACCAGGTAGGTCAACTGTGACCAGACCTGGCTCAAATGCTGAACCCGTCTACGGAATAACAAAAATTTGAAATTGCTAAATTCCTGCAATTTTTTTTTGAACAAATAGCTGCTCACCAACAAAACTGTTATTTCCACCAATATTCTTTCATACGATTGTGCGTTTTTCGGTTGACAACACGTGTCATTCTCGGGGACCTGCAGGAGTGTGTTCAAATTCCGATTTTTGACCTTTTGATTGGTTTAAACAAACACATGACTGACAGCTCATTGTAGCTCCGCCCATGACGTGGTTCAGGAACCCTCATTCTCCAGCCAGGAGTGTAGGAGGGGAATGATAAGGTGTATGCGGCCCAGTATTTGGTCATTTGACCTGGGGCTGTATGTACAAAGAATCTAAGACTAGGAGTGCTGATCTAGGATCAGGTTTCCCCTGTCCATATCCTAACCACATCCAATATGAGCTAAAAGGCTAAACTGATCCTAGATCAGTACTCCCACTCTTACCCCGCATTCTAACAGGGGGCGATACTAGGCGAATAAATCGCCCAGTGGGCGTTCACCGCGCTTGACTGGCTTCCTCAAAAATGCTTCCGACGTGCTTACAATTTTTTGGCATGGTAAACGAATAGTTCATCATAGATTTTGAGAATCTTTATTATAAATATTAGTTGGCTAGCAGTATTGTTTCCTTCAATTATGAACCGCAAACTCAAACTCAGAAGGCTTTTTGCAATTGCGGCCATTTACTTGCGCTGGAAACAGCTCGCAATTTGTTTCCGGTACGTTTTCCAAACGTTTTTCCAAACGTACCCATGCGATAAAAAATAGCCTTTTAACAAACACAAACATTAAATAAGATGTATGTAGGCCATATAAGTTTAGCTAGCTATAAATATTTATGCTTTTAGGATTAAATAAAGTTTAAAAATAAGTTTCTCCTCATCCATGTTGAAGTGTCAGAACTAGGAACAAAATTTCGGTTTTGTGTTGGTTTCCGCGTGGAAGGTAAAAAGAGCAAGACATGAATTTGATTGGCTCTTACCGGGCAACATTGCCCGAAAGTTCAGAATTTTCTACTTTTCTGGGCCACCGCCACGCCCATAAATGAGACAATCGGTCAGGCACCGGAAGTGGCTCACTCTCATAGAGAATCAATGCATTTCCGGCAGCTCGTCGCCGAATCGCCCCCTGTTAGAATGCGGGGTTAGAATCTTTGCACATACGGGCCCTGGGTTCCGGGCTGCTGAGCTGCGTCAAATTCACAGATCAATAAAACACCTGGATTGGCTGAAACCCATTGACCGTTCCCGTAACATCAGCCCGGCCACGCATCACTGGCACCAGTAGGCCACCGCTAGTGATGGGGAGAGTCCGCCCTCACAGACCCCACAGCGCGCTGGGAAATGACGAGGCGATGTGAACCAATCGCGTCGTTCTTCTTCCGTGCGCAGAGGAACCCTTCGATCTGGGTTCACGTGCGTCGGTGATTGACAGCGCCTGTCTCGGTTCCAGGGGTTGTTCTGTGGCTCACGGCTCGCCTTTCCCAGGTGGTCTCGTGAGCGCCACCACGGGTCAGACAACAATGGGCCGGCCGCGCGCAAGCGAAACGTCACATTTGAACTGGAAACGCACGAGCCACGGGAACGACAAACGCTGCACGTGAACACAGCAGTACGGTTGCATTCAGAGATTACCTTGGCTGAAGCTTTGCCTAGCTCATCTATAACCGTGGATATCTGATGCTGAGTTTGAGGTCTAAGAAAGACAAGAGAGAGACAGGGAGAAATAAAGACATAGAGACAGAGAGAGAGAGAGAGAGAGAGAGAGGGGGGGGCAGAGGGAGAGACAGCAAAGAGCACAAATTTAGTCAGATATAAATATCCTCAGAAATAAAGATCAATAAATGTCTGTGTTTTGATGAGTTCTGATATGAGACCGCAGCCCTTTCCAAAATAAACTAATCTCTGTCCGTCGTAACCAAACAAGGGATAGGGATTGCCCCTTTTCTCTTTGGTAATTTCCCCACAATTAGCGTTTAGTAATGGATCTGGATCATTTCTACTTGACAAAAATCACCAACGCCGGAAATAGGGATTACACGGTTCACTGTGCCGTACTAACGCTGTTGACCTGATGGTTACGAGGCACAGACAGGCGAAGAAAGTGCATTGCATGGGCGGAGGTTTCACAACACAGCGGAAACGCGTATGACGTTATATTAGAGCTAGCGATCATTCAACAACAAAGGCTGACAAACAAAGTGAGCGACTGCAGATTCGAGTCATCTTTAGTTCATGAAGTTAAATATTCATTCAAATATCGATCCAACCGGTGACTCCCACCTCCCAAGATTTATGGCGAAACACAATGGCTGTTGTTCCGACTAACTACGAATAGCTAACTATTAAGGCGGAAGGAAATCACTATCTATCTAACGCTGCTACCTGCACAATATTCAATAACATTGGCGTTACCTTCCTAGTGATTTTCGCCCGGCCGTCATATCACGATCCAGCACCGAAATTCTTTCGGGGAAAAGAGCGCTTAGATCGAAAGGAAATTCCATTGCCTGTTCCCGATGTTATAATAAATAAATACAATTATAATAACCCAATGCAGCGGTTGCCTGTACTATAAGTTCAAAAAATGAAGCAATTTTTTGAAAAATAACTAGCGGCCGGTTAACCTTAAGAGGGATAGCGATATCACTAACGCTCGCTAACAGACTACATGCACAATTCAATGCATTGTTGTCATTTTCGTATTCTTGGTAGCCTGCTACCGAGAACGAGTTGTTATCCAGTTCGCTCCCTGAGTCGGCCGTGCGCTCGTAATACTGTATCAAAGCTTTCTCTGTCTTCCCATTGTGTCGCACAACTATGGGACGAGCCCTCGCTACGAGTTCAGCTCTCTAACGTAAACTATCTAAAACAACGACCCCAGTAAAAACAAATCGGTCCATCGCGCCACCTTGCAAAGTGTGCCTTAGCATGCTACAATACTAGTAGAACAGCATGTGTCATACCGTAAATGTCACTCGTTATATCTATCTAAATAACAAGGGTATATCCCGACTTAATGGATTTTTAAAAGACACGCATCTCGCAGTGAGAGGTTTATTGCGCAATGTTTCAGTGAAATACGGCGCTGGCTTTTGCGCTTCCTCTTGACAACGACTAAACATCCGCTCTCGCGTTTACGTAGCAACCCTGATGCAGTCAGACAGTAGGTGTGAACAGGACGCCCACCTACTGAACTAGCAAGTGATGGGAAACATAAACATAGACTTACCATATATTTATTTACTATATATTTTAAGTAGTAAATCCTTCACCCCGGCACACGTCAGTTCGCCTACATGAAAGGCAAAACCATGTTACGTTAGCTAGCGAACATATTGTTTTCGATATTTCCCTGTGCTCTGGTGTGGCTTATATTTATGTGTAAACCTTGAACCTTGAAAGGTGGTTGTTAATAAATATCCTAAAAACGTGAGGGAAATGACCTATCTAACCGTACAGTGGTGAGCTGTCAACGTTTCTACACATCAAAGCAGGGGCTGCAGCATTCAATTGACTTTAAAAAAGAAACATGTACTACTCGTATTGTATTTCTCTAGACATTCAGATTTTATGTGTGAAAAAAGGTATTCGCGACCCTCGTTAAGAGCTATGATATGTTTAGAATAATTGATTGAGGTAGCTGACAAGGTATTTATTGTCAGAACGTAAGATCGCATTACTGTACATTAAACTTTTTCCAAGCGGCGTTATGTGGAGAAACGTACAATGTGAAAGAACACAGGTGCATTCACGTGAGTGATATATCTTAACAACGGTTTACCTGGCTCACGGTCAGTTAACGAAGAGTGGGTGAGCTCAATGTAAGAGCTCACTGGGTTGAAAAACGCACACAGCCAGCTGCAGTGTGCAGGGAGAAATGTGCTTCGTGTCATCAGAGCTTTGACTGGCGCGAAGATCATGAAAACGTGTCTCATGCTAGTCGCGAGCACGCTACGCAGCAGTATAAACATACGACTGTATGCGGGAAATGCCCAATTTGAACACTGCAAAAAGCAAATCTAAATACGGAGTTCCCCTGAAAAAATAAAGGAAACACCAACAAAAGTCTTAATTGCGTTCATTAAATTTAGCGGACGCTCTTATCCAGAGCGACTTACAGTTTACATTTCTTTACATACAATCCATTTATACAGCTGGATATTTTACTGAAACAGGTTAAGCACCTTGCTCAATACAAGGGTGTCCCACCTGGGGATTGAACCTGCAACCATAACGTTACAAGCCCAGTTCCTAACCATTATACCACACTGCCTGCCTCAATAGGGTGTTGTTTGCGTTATTTTCTTTTTCTGTTTGCTCTCTCTCCTTTTCTTCTGCTCCTCCCAGGTCTAATCAGGTTGATTGAGCGCACCTGTGAGGAGGCTTTCATAAAGGAGCTTGGGATCCAGCCTGGGGCTGCCGCCTCCCTTTTTGGCATTCTATTCTGCGGCCTGGCTGCTCCAACCAACTCTTTGTGGCTCACCTGATATGCGGATTGTGTATCGTTATTTGAAATTCCCTAGATAAATAAATGGTTGTTGCACCTTACTGTGATCGTTGTCTGCTTTTTGTTGTGGTTTGGTTCCGAGGGGAGAGCCAACCGTAACAGTCACCACGTGCTGCCAAAACAGCTTCAATGCGCCTTGGCACAGATTCTACAAGCGTCTGGAACTCTACTGGAGGGATGCAACACCATTCTTCCACGAGAAACTCCCATCATTTGGTGTTTTGTTGATGGTGGTGGAAAATGCTGTCTCAGGCGCTGCTCCTGAATCTCCTATAAACGTTCAACTGGGCTGAGATCTGGTGACTGAGACGGCCATGGCATATGGCTTACATCATTTTCATGCTCATCAAACCATTCAGTGAGCACTCGTGCCCTGTGGATGGGGGCATTGTCATCCTGGAAGAGACCACTCCTATCAGGATAGAAATGCTTCACCACAGGATGAAGGTGATCACTCAGAATGGTTTTGTCTTTACTGGTGTTTACCTTGCCCTCTAAGGGGTTGAGTGGACCTAAACCATGCCAGGAAAATGCACCCCACACCATAACAGAGCTGCTTTTCGCAGCCATATCTCTGCAGCCGGCTGCTGCCCCCGTCCACTCTGCAGTTCCAGCCCCTGAGCTGCGCAGCTGGGTTCGGGCAGACAGCAGGCCCCTGAGCTGGGCAGCTGGGTTCGGGCAGACAGCAGGCCCCTGAGATGCGCAGCTGGGTTCGGGCAGACAGCAGGCCCCTGAGCTGGGCAGCTGGGTTCGGGCAGACAGCAGGCCCCTGAGCTGGGCAGCTGGGTTCGGGCAGACAGCAGGCCCCTGAGCTGTGCAGCTGGGTTCAGGCAGACAGCAGGCCCCTGAGCTGTGCAGCTGGGTTCGGGCAGACAGCAGGCCCCTGAGCTGTGCAGCTGGGTTCGGGCAGACAGCAGGCCCCTGAGCTGTGCAGCTGGGTTCGGGCAGACAGCAGGCCCCTGAGATGCGCAGCTGGGTTCGGGCAGACAGCAGGCCCCTGAGCTGGGCAGCTGGGTTCCGGCAGACAGCAGGCCCCTGAGCTGTGCAGCTGGGTTCGGGCAGACAGCAGGCCCCTGAGCTGTGCAGCTGGGTTCGGGCAGACAGCAGGCCCCTGAGCCGCGCAGCTGGGTTCGGGCAGACAGCAGGCCCCTGAGCTGCGCAGCTGGGTTCGGGCAGACAGCAGGCCCCTGAGCCGCGCAGCTGGGTTCGGGCAGACAGCAGGCCCCTGAGATGCGCAGCTGGGTTCGGGCAGACAGCAGGCCCCTGAGCTGTGCAGCTGGGTTCGGGCAGACAGCAGGCCCCTGAGCTGCGCAGCTGGGTTCGGGCAGACAGCAGGCCCCTGAGATGCGCAGCTGGGTTCGGGCAGACAGCAGGCCCCTGAGATGCGCAGCTGGGTTCGGGCAGACAGCAGGCCCCTGAGCTGTGCAGCTGGGTTCGGGCAGACAGCAGGCCCCTGAGCTGCGCAGCTGGGTTCGGGCAGACAGCAGGCCCCTGAGCTGTGCAGCTGGGTTCGGGCAGACAGCAGGCCCCTGAGATGCGCAGCTGGGTTCGGGCAGACAGCAGGCCCCTGAGCTGCGCAGCTGGGTTCGGGCAGACAGCAGGCCCCTGAGCTGCGCAGCTGGGTTCGGGCAGACAGCAGGCCCCTGAGATGCGCAGCTGGGTTCGGGCAGACAGCAGGCCCCTGAGATGGCCGACTGTGCACCGCTCGGCAGGACCGCAGGCCTCCTGCCAGCGCGTGTGTAGCGGAGCTCAGAAGGCGTGAGTTCAGACAGCAGGCCGCTGAGCTGACGCAGCTGGGTGTGATTAGACAGCAGGCCCTTGAGTCTTGCTCAGCTGGCCAATCATCTCTCAGACAGCAGGCCCCTGAGATTCAAAGCTGGGTTCAGGCAGAAGCAACTCTGTTACATTACATTACAGCATTACAGGCATTTGGCAGACAGCAGGCCCTTGAGCTGTGCAGCTGGGTTCGGTCAAGACAGCAGGCCCCTGAGATGTACCGTTCCTAGGTGCTAGGAGCAGACAGTTAAACTAGGACCCTGAGCTTACAGCTGGGGCACAGTCAGGGGGCCCCTGAGCTGCAGCTGCAGCTGGGACACACAGACAGCAGGAATGCCGCTGAGATCGATCAGCTGGGCTCGGGCAGACAGCAGGCCCGCTGACCTGCGCCCACTGGTCTGGCTGGGGAGGACAGCAGGCCCCTGAGTTTTTGCTGCAGCTGGAAGTTCGGGCAGACAGCAGGCCCCTGACCAACACATTTACATTACATTTACATTTTAAGCAGACAGCAGGCCCCTGAGATGGCCGACTGTGCACCGCATTAATACATGGCAGGACAAGCAGGCCTCCTGCCAGCGAGGTGTACCTGTAACACTGGGAAGGAAAAGTTAGTCTTTTTTATAATTATTTTTTTTATTAAATGGAGTAAGGCAGGGATATATAGTGTTGAGCTGCAAGGCTGGTGATGTGGATAAGAATGTGATTAGTTTCAGAGTTGGGGACTTGCACTGAGCTCAAAACAACAACATCCATCGGGCTGCAGAAATGCACAGTGCTTGATTCATCACAACCAAAGTGGTTGTGGCAACTTCAGAGTGAAAGCCTTATGTTATCCCTTCCCTTTGGAAAGAGGCATAGTTAGGCAGCAAGTTTGTATAGGGGTTAAATAATCTCTTAAAACTCTGCTGTCATTGTGACTCTTCATCCCCTTTCAGGACGATTTCTTGATGAAACTGTGTGTTTGAGTGTGTATGTGTGTGTGTGTGTGTGTGTGTGTGTGTGTGTGTGTGAGTGTGTGTGTGTGTGTGTGTGTGTGTGTGTGTGTGTGTGTGTGTGTGTGTGTGTGTGTGTGTGTGTGTGTGTGTGTGTGTGTGTGTGTGTGTGTGTGTGTGTGTGTGTGTGTGTGTGTGTGTGTGTGTGTGTGTGTGTGTGTGAGTGAGTGAGTGAGTGAGTGTTTGAGTGTGTGTGTGTGTGTGTGTGTGTGTGTGAGTGAGTGTGTGTGTGTGTGTGTGTGTGTGTGTGTGTGTGTGTGTGTGTGTGTGTGTGAGTGAGTGAGCAGTGAGTGAGTGTGTGTGTGTGTGTGTGTGTGTGTGTGGCTCTCCTGGCCTGTCGTGTACTGGCCCCCCTGGCCCCAGGGGTCCTCAGTAAAATAATGATGATATAAATGTGTGATATAGGTCGATGATAAAATGACATCACACTTTAGACATGTTTCCGTGTGTTGAACAGCTGCTGAACTGTCGCCTGGCGTGGGTGTTGGGGTTCCATAGCCACAGGGCGCTCATCTTTAGGGGCCTTGAGGTTAAACATTTTGGGGGACCCCCCAAGCCAGGGTACTGTCCCTGACGGAGGATCCCCAGGTGCGGTAAGGTAACTAACCATCTGTGCGAATGGGTTTCTAAAATACAAACGCATTACAAGTTGCCATGGAAATAACTGATAAATGGAAAGCGGTTACCCGCAGCTTTCAAACCGGCCTCCAGGTTTCAGTTCACACACGGTGCGTGCATAACTCACCTCCACCACATGGGGGCAGCACTCCCTCCTGTAAGAGTGAATCAGCCCGCAGCGCTACAGGGGCCTGGCCGTCATCACTGACCACGGCGTCCAGGGACACCTCCGCTTATAACGGCGATGCAGCTCATCTTTGAGTGTGTGTGTGTGTGTGTGTTTGTGTGTGTGTGAATGTGTGTGTGTGTGTGTGTGTGTGTGTGTGTGTGTGTGCATGTGTTTTTGTGTTTATATGTGTGTGTGTGTGTTTTATTTACTGTAAAAGCCAGACTACAAGTCCTTCCTACCAGACTCAATCTCTCTATCTGGTTTCCTACTACTCAGGTTCCCCATTGCTTACACCACACCACAGAACAGGTCACTGAAACAATGTCACACATCTCAAATGTTATGCTACAAAGGAATGTATGCAGAATAGTGGACATGATAGTGAAGGACATATTAAACCATTTCTCTTCTTCAGTGAGAATGTACAAACATTCCCATGTCAATCCTTCCATGTTCCATCTCTGTGATAGTAACCTAGACATTTTTACACAGTTGTCTGCCAATACACCAGATGTTGTTGTTGTTAATGAAGAGGCCAGAGAAGTGTCTGTATTAGAGATAGCCTGCACCTTTGACCCTAGCCTAGAGGAAGCCTTTATGACCAAGGTCATTAAATACCAACCACTCCTAAATACCATCTCAGAGCTAGGCTATAGGTGCAGACTATCCGTTTTCATATTTGGCAGCCTAGGACATACTCACAGGTTGGTTGTTAGAGGGTTTCAACAACTTGGGATGCCCAAAAAGGGGGCTAAAAGGCTAGCAAAATATTGTGCTGTCTCTGCTATCATTGGCAGCCGCCATATATGGCGGAGACGCTGCTACTTATACCCATAAGTGATGTGTTTTTTGTATCTTGAAGATCTATGCCATGATTCTGTGAATGCAACTTTACTGCACCTTCAGTATTTGTGTCCTTGAATGCTTTTCTTTATGTGGACATAAATAAATTGTTAAAATGTGTGAGTGTGAGTGGTGTGTATAGTGAGTGTGCGTGTGTGTGAGAATGTGTGTTTATGTGCATGTGAATGTGTGTGTGTGTGTGTGTGTGTGTGTGTGTGTGTGTGTGTGTGTGCATGTGTGTTTATGTGTGTGTGAATGTGTGTGTGTGTGCATGTGTTTATGTGTTGATATGTGTGTGTGTGTGTGAGTGTGAGTGGTGTGTATAGTGTGTGTGTGTGTGTGTGTGTGTGTGAGAATGTGTGTTTATGTGTTGTGTGTGTGTGAATGTGTGTTTATGTGTGGGAGTGTGCATGTGTTTATGTGTTGATATGTGTTGATATGTGTGTGTGTGTGTGTGTGAGTGGTGTGTATAGTGTGTGTGTGTGTGTGTGTGAGTGGTGTGTATGCGTTTATGTATTTATATGTGTGTGTGTGTATGTGAGAATGTGTGTTTATGTGTGGGAGTGTCAAATGCAGCACACAGAACTACGAGCTGTGAATTCCTGGGTACTTCTTTGCAAACAGAATGTGGGTTTTTTTCCCTTTCAGAACTTCAAAGTGATTTTTTTTTTTGTAAACCTCCTTCGTTTACAAGAAAGCCCAGCAAAAGGGTGGGACTGAAAACCCCCACTTTGTTGTATTTCTTTATCAGTCCTATGACTACTGAACCATCAGGACTCCTCCCACTACCAGTGCTGTCCAAACTAAAAACGAAACCATGCTTTCTCCTGAAGAGAGCAACTGAATCGGTGTCTTCCTTTCAATCCCTTTAAAAAAACAAACTCATTTTTTACATTCTTGCTTTTACAATTGTGTTACCACTTTGGAGTTGCACTTTTCTTAAATTGTATATTATTCCAAATCCCTTTTTATCTTGTTTTAATGCTTTCGAATGCCTTTGTTTTGTAAGCTGCTGGCCTGTTTGTGTTACATTTTGACATTTTCATTTTAAATTCTCATTTCTGTGAAGTACTTTCAGGTGCAAATATATGAGAAGGGCTACAAATAAACGTATTATTATTATTACGGTTATTATTATGTTCCTATTACTACTGTACAAAAATTACTACTGCGAGTGTGTAGTAATGCTTCTACACAACAACACACACTGCTACTGCTAGCACTGCTCATACACACCATTTCATAAAGAAGAGCAATAAGCAACAGGACTAGACTGGGTCACAAAATGTAAGCGCGGGCCCCGGTCTCTCCGTCTCTTGACGGGCGAGTCTGACGGACACATTCCCTGCGAGATGGCGAGCGGAAGCCACAGACGCTGAAAGGCTGTTTGCTCCACGGCCTCCTGCACCTGAGAACACTAGCTGCAGTTGCCATTACACAACACAGGAAACCACAAGATGCGTTTCGGGTTAGTCAGAACTCCAAATCTCTCTCTGCCCCCCCCCTCCCAGTCTCACCTTCCCACCTCCACCTTCCACCTGACTCACTGCTCACCAGCCGAGCGGACGTCCTGACTGACCTTGTATGGGGGGGGGGTGACTGGTGCCAAAACTACCCCATATGCGTGTGACACCGCGACTGGCTGTCTTACGCACCACCGACTTAGGACTGCGTATGCGTCTGCAGTGCTGGGCGCCAGCGAAGTACATTTACTTTACTTTTATTTATCGCTGTACTTAAGTACACTTTTCAAAGTATCTGTGCTGACTTAAGCATTTCCATTTTAACTTTTTTGTTAAACTTTCACTCCCCATACATGTCAAAGACAAATGGGGTTAAATGTAGGACTTTTAAAAACCTTTACTGGAGTAATATTTTATCAGGGCGTCTGTACTTTTACTCAAGTAAAGGGTTTGTGTACCCGTGTCAACCCCCCCCACACTTTCACACCCTGTGTGTGTTTACCTGTCTCAGTCCTGACAGCAGCAGCGTCCTATGATGGTGGTCACTGCGGCCCCGACTCACACTCACATGACCTTATTAGGCAAATCCAGCCTTTCTATGCATGGCCCAATGCATGCTGGGATTGTACTTACTATGAACACTTCAGGGGTGGGCAAGGAGGGCCGAATCCATTTCTGGATTTCATGCCGACTTCTGCTCTTAATGATTTAATTAGCCCCAATCATTTACGTAATCTGGCATTTTAGCTGTATTTCTTGAGGAGCCCATGAGTGACAGCTGAAGACTGTTCTTGTGTTCCCATATGAAACATGTTACTGTGGTCTAATCTACAAGTGAACCAGCATTAGCTAATTGAGCCACAGGGGTAATTGGTAGAAACAAAAACCTGCACACACACCGGCCCTCCAGGACCGGAATTGCCCACCCCTGCTTTAATGCAATACAATCTGATGCTTGTTTTTTTAACTTTTTTTAAAACATTGTAACTATGTCCCTGACAAATAAATAAGTTAAATAATGAATGGTTAATTAACACCAGCGTTGTAGCCTCTACTTTGCATATATTTGTTGTCCCTCATTTTTTTGTGTGTGTTCACAACCTGAATATATTTCAATGATGGATATCTAGTGAAGGTGTCGCCATGTTATTCCATCTGAGATGAACAGATTCTTTCCTTCTAATTAACCTGTTACATGTCCTTTGTTACACATTCTTCAAAAAAAAAAAAAAAAAAATATATTATTTGTTTCAGATTTTTCCCCGTTTTTCTCCCAATTTAGTGGCCAATTACACCCTTTATTTATTTTGATTTGCCCTCCCCACACGAGTCCGCCGCCTGTCTCTACGAGGCAAGCTAACTCTCAGAGGGCAGGGAAGTCCGCCTCCTTCGAGATGGAATTTGGCCCCACCCACATTCTGGAGTCACTCTTACGCCCTTGTCAGCGAGTTCATGCCAGCTCACCCTCCCCCCCCTTCCCTGGGGCGGACAGCCGAATGCCGGCCCCTGACCAGGGCTCCCTGTTAGACCACCGCACTATGGGGGGGGGGCCCTGTGTTTCAGGTTCTTTTTCTTTTTCTTTCCCCAACTGTGAATTTTCCCAGCGCATGACGCTAGTCTTTAAAAAAAGAGAAAAAAAAAAAGTTGACAAACAATAGAAATTTAGTTTTCTCTCCGTTTTCATTTTTCACTTCTCTTGCCGAGTCGAGTCCGATTTCACTTCCCTCATCTCTTGGCCGTGTGTGTGTGTGTGTGTGTGTGTGTGTGTATATGTGTGTGTGTGTGTGTGTGTGTGTGAGTGTGTGTGTGTGTGTGTGTGTGTGTGTGTGTGTGAGTGTGTGTATGTGAGTGTGTGTGTGTGTGTGTGTGTGTGTGAGAATATCCCTGACCAGAGGAATCAAGCGATACTGAGGGTTGCCAGTATCAGTGACGTGCAGATCAGAAAGATCTCTCTCTCCCTGGAGGAGCCTCTGACAGAGCTGCGCTTCAGTGAGCCCGGCCAAGAGAAGGACCCTTCCTGTCGTGTCTGTGTCAAAACAAACACGGGGGGAAATGACATCACAGCCATACATACAGAATCCTGGGTCGTTCTGAGTGTACTTCTCCTTTGTCCTTGTGGACAAATTAGATAAGCAAAAGGCATTCAAGAGTTGAGTTTATAATCTACCCATACATCGTTTGGGTGGGAAATTTTGCGGGACAGTGATGTTATCGGACAGAGGGACAGTCGGTTCACATTTTCAGTTCCGCCTGCAACAGTCTGGTTATGAGACAGAAACTTAAGATAGTCATGTGTCCTATGATGCAAAAATTATACGCCCCTCCCGACAAACCGAATCCCACAGAAACACCAGGGATCTGGTGAACGTGTCATCTCCTGTTGACAAAGTACAGAATAGAGATTTAGAATTTTAAAAGGCTGTGTGGCTCATCTCTGCTACGCCAAACAGTATTCTCATTGGACGTTCTGAGCATGTACAAATCAGCCTCATTCAGGCCAGTGCCGTGGTGTGAGCTTTGAGCGGCCATTTAAACACACACACTGGGGTTAATTTAAAACACACACACTGGGGTTAATTTAAACACACACACTGGGGTTAATTTAAACACACACACACTGGGGTTAATTTAAACACACACACTGGGGTTAATTTAAACACACACACACTGGGGTTAATTTAAACACACACACACTGGGGTTAATTTAAAACACACACACACTGGGGTTAATTTAAACACACACACTGGGGTTAATTTAAACACACACACTGGGGTTAATTTAAACACACGCACACTGGGGTTCATTTAAACACACACACTGGGGTTCATTTAAACTCACACACACTGGGGTTAATTTAAACACACACACACTGGGGTTCATTTAAACACACACACACTGGGGTTCATTTAAACACACACACACTGGGGTTAATTTAAACACACACACACTGGGGTTAATTTAAACACACACACACTGGGGTTAATTTAAACACACACGCACACTGGGGTTAATTTAAACACACACACACTGGGGTTAATTTAAACACACACACTGAGGTTAATTTAAACACACACACTGGGTTAATTTAAACACACACACAGTTAATTTAAACTCACACACACACTGGGGTTAATTTAAACACACACACACTGGGGTTCATTTAAACACACACACACTGGGGTTAATTTAAACACACACACACTGGGGTTAATTTAAACACACACACTGGGGTTAATTTAAACACACACACTGAGGTTAATTTAAACACACACACTGGGGTTAATTTAAACTCACACACACTGGGAATAATTTAAACACACACACACTGGGGTTCATTTAAACACACGCACACTGGGGTTCATTTAAACACACACACTGGGGTTCATTTAAACACACACACACTGGGGTTAATTTAAACACACACACTGGGGTTCATTTAAACACACGCACACTGGGGTTAATTTAAACACACACACACACTGGGGTTAATTTAAACACACACACACTGGGGTTCATTTAAACACACACACTGGGGTTAATTTAAACTCACACACACTGGGGTTAATTTAAACTCACACACACAGGGAATAATTTAAACTCACACACACACTGGGGTTCAAATTGTCTGGGTTTTTTGTCAAATACAACAAATGTTTTTCTTTCCAGAAAATATAGCTCCAAGTACATGTTTAAGGATTACTATAAGACAAAACAATCTGATAATTGTGTGTGTGTGTGTGTGTGTGTGTGTGTGTGTGCGTGGGCATCTGCGTTTGTACGCGTGCATGTGTGTGTGGGTGAGAGTGAGAGTAAGAGAGAGAATGAAAAAGACAGAAAAAGAGAAAAATTGAAGGGATTCTCCCCAATTACTGTTTTCTATTTGTTCCTCTTGCAACATCCTACTTCTGAAGAGAAGAGCCCCTTTCAACAACCCGCCCCTCAAAACCACACTCTACATCTCCCTCTCCCCTCCCCCACCCCGGACTGTGGTCCTCTGACAGCCACATCTGAAGGGCCAACTGCACCTCCCATGGTGGTCACATGACCTGCCACCACACAGAGGAACAGGAAGCTGCCATCTCTAGAGACCCTAGCTAGAGAGAGAGAGAGAGAGGCAGAGAGTGGAGAGAGAGAGAGAGAGAGAGAGAGAGGGGAGCAGAGAGAGAGGTAGAGGGAGAGAGAGAGAGAGAGAGAGGCAGAGAGTGGAGCAGAGAGAGAGAGAGAGAGAGAGGCAGAGAGTGAGGCAAGGAGAGAGAGAAAGAGAGGGATATAAAGAGAGAGAGATGCAGAGACAAAAAGAGAGAGAGAGAGAGAGGGAGGCAGAGAGGGAGATAAAGAGAGAGTGAAAGGGGAGAGAGAGGCCGAGAGAGAGAGAGCAAGAGAGAGAGCAGAGAAAGAGAGAGAGAGCAAGAGAGAGAGAGAGAGAAAGAGAGAGAGAGAGAGAGAGAGAGAGAGAGAGAGAGAGAGCAAGAGAGGCAGAGGGAGAAAGAGGGTTATTGGCATGAAAGATTGTTATTTGAACTTCTTCAAAGTGATGTAGGGGGTAAAACATGATATTATCAAATCAATATACAATGAAAACAAATGCGGTGTAAAAATTGGTAATAAAAGGACAGAATTCTTTAAGGAAGGACATGGAGTGAAACAAGGATGCAATCGTAGTCCTACATTGTATCAATATGTATATGAATGAATTGGCAACAGTGTTGGAACGATCTGCAGCCCCTGGCCTCACTCTCCATGACACTGAAATTAAGTTCCTGCTCTATGCAGATGACTTGGTCATTACATTTTACATTTTTAGGCATTTAGCAGATGCTCTTATCCAGAGCGGCGTACACAGTTTACATTTCTTTACATACAATCCATTCATACAGCTGCATATTTTACTGAAGCAATTCAGGTTAAGTACGTTGCTCAAGGGTACAACGACAGTGCCCCCACCTGGGAATTGAACCTGCAACCTCTGAGTTACAAGCCCAGCTCCGTAACCATTACACTACACTGCGAGCCTGGCAGTCAATCTGGACCAGACCAGGCTTATGGTATTCCTCAAAAAAGCCAGATCTCAGGGAAACAGGTATCGCTTCAACCTGGGTGACTCTGTGTTGGAACATTGTACTAGTTATAATGTACCTATGTGCCTATATGTGCGAAAAAGCTTGAAGGGCTTTCTATGCAATAAAAACTAGATTCGGACAAACTAAAATACCTATAAGAATTTGGCTCAAAATGTATAACTCAATTATAATGCCCATATTATTATACAGCAGCAAAGTATGGGGCCCTATTTCCATCCCTGACCTCAGAAATTGGGACAAAACCCCAACAGAAAAGTTTCAATTAGAATTAGGTAAAAAAACATCCTCCATATTCACAGAAATGCACCAATGAATCCCTGCAGAGCAGAACTGGGCGGAGTCCCTCTGCAGATCCTAATGACAAAAGAGCGACTAAGTTCTGGTGCCACTTAAACCAGGCAGACCAGTACTCACTCAAATACAAAGCCCAACTGAGCAACCAGCCCTCCCAGGACAAGGACCCCCGGGGCCAACTGGCTCTGAGGCTCACTGAACAGAGCCACGCCCAAATCAGTGACCCTCACAACCTACATACAGATACAATCATTCCCCAAACAAATCAGTGACCCTCACAATCTGCATACAGATACAATCATTCCCCAAACAACAATGAATGAAGCTGATATACATTTGAAAAAGAAATACACTGAAAATGGGAAAGATGAATTAAAGTATCTAAACAAACGTCTGTGCTGTCAGGCCCTCAACAGAAGCATTACATTGGCAGCATGCCAGAAAACAGAAAACAAGAGAAAGGGAAATTTGAACAAAAGTACAGATTCAGTGACCACAGTCTTTAAAGAGACAGAGGCAGATACCGAAAAACCTGGATGCCCAGAGGTCAGAGACTGTGCAGCCATTGTGAGCTGCAGGAGACCGAGACCGAGATGCACTTCCTGTTATCCTGCTCAAAATGCTAAACATTACATGACACGTTTCCCACAATTCAAAAATAACTATTTCACTAGAGTTCACACTCCCAATGTACAAAAACAATTACCGTCCTATTGGGAGAGGATGAAAAAACTATTAATCTGGCAGCTAAATATGTGTCATCCTGCCATATCATGAGGGACAGTGGGTAGACAAATTTTAAAAAAAGAAATGATTTAATTAATTGTGTGTGTAAGCATATAGATTTGTGCATGTGTGTATTTGCATCTATATGCATATGTATATATACTGCATATACTGTATATGCATGTGTGTATGTATGTGGATACATGTATATACATGTTTATCAACATAGAATATGTGATTGTTTAATATTGTTATATTCATATTTGTATTGTTTGTGAATATGTGTACTATGCTTTGGCAAAACAATTGTATTTGTCATGCCAATAAAGCTCCATTTGAATTAAATTGAGAGAGATTACAACCGTGCTTGTAATAGGCAACTTGCATTACTAAGCAAATGCTTAGACCGGTACGCTAGCTAGAGAGAGAGAGAGAGAGAGAGAGAGAGAGAGAGAGAGAGAGAGAGAGAGAGAGAGAGAGAGAGAGAGAGAGAGAGAGAGAGAGAGAGAGAGAGAGAGAGAGAGAGAGAGAGAGAGAGAGAGAGAGAGAGAGAGAGAGAGAGAGAGAGAGAGAGAGAGAGCTCCTGTTTGAGTAGAAGCACACAGGATGGTGAAGTGTGAATTCTCACATAGGACAGCAGAGTTTTTTTTTCTTCTGAGAACTTCAAGCATCAAACGCCTTCCACGTAAGCCTCCGACGTTCAGAAGAACTCGAGCAGAAAAAGAAATGGAACCCTGAAAGTCCCCCTTTCAAATGAGTATTCCCCCCTTTTTTACTTTCCCTCTCCATCTCTCTCTTTCCCTTTCGATTTCAGTTTAAAATGCATTATTGGCGGGCCTCCTCGGCTAGCGTACCGGTGTAAGCATTCGCTTGGGAATGCGAGTTGCCTATTACAGCCGTGGTTTGAGATCTGACTGCGCCAGTCCAGCCCTGGCCCTGAGCGGTATTTGGCTGTCCGCCCCAGGAGGGAGGGTGAGTCGGCTCACCGAGAAGCGCAAAGGTGTCTCGAGAAAGTATGTGGGCAAGTTCCAGCTCGGAGGAGGTGGATCATCACCGGCCTTGGGAAATTAGCTTACCCCATAGAGACGGGGGCGGCAGGTTCGTGGGGGAGGGTAAATCGATAGAAATAGAGGGCATAATTGGCTACTAAATTGGGGGGAAATGTGAAAAAAAATCTAACACATTTTTAAGAAAATGTTTTATTGGCATGACACGTTTTTAAGAAATACCTATTGCCAAAGTGAATTGTTTTCATAACAGTGAACAGAAAACAATGATCATTAATCATTTAATCAAAAAACAACAACAGCATGAACATGAATAATATGAAATCATAACAGTTATAGTTAATTAGTAATAAAAAAACGTGTGAAATATGAAATAGCTCTCTCTCGTTCCCCAGAAAGAGTGAGAAGTGGAAATGCCTGAAGTGGAAAACGGAGAGGCTGAGTACTTCCCTCTTGCGCAGCCACAACAAAGATGAGGTCATCGTACTTGCCCTCATTCTTGCCCATCATGTTCCCCACACCACACACACACACACACTTTGAGTAACCGGGTTTGCAACATTCAGTCACTGTTAATTGCAACATTAGTCACAAACACCCCCTCATATTGGATCATTAGTATCAGGCAACAGTGCTATTCTTAGAATCCGGTCTGATCCTGGTTTTCATTGCTGTTTGCCTTTGAGGATGTACAAGTCCGCTAGTGACTGAGCTTCACCCAAAAATCTAAACGTTATATGTTGTCCATCTTTCCGCAATCTTTACCTGACAACAAAAAGAATAAATCACCAGGAGTTTCAGCTCCACCGCCAGTGCACCTGGTTCGACTCGCTAACGACATAGCGGCTGTTGATTGGCTGAACCAGGTGTGCTGGTGTTGGAGTTGAACAGATATCAGGACCGGCTGGGGGTCCTGTGAGCAGAGGAGTTTGGAGACCGCTGGATTAGAGCTCAATAAAGCATTCCATATAGAACGGGGGGTATTCAAATCCAGGCCTCGAGGTCCGCAGTGTCTGCAAGTCTCTGCTCCAACCACGCACTACACCACCTGATTTAGAATAATTACTTTCCCTCCTTGGTCCAGGAAGCGAGCTAATTACTGAAATCAGGTGGTGTAGTGCGTGGTTGGAGCAAATACCTGCAGACACTGCGGACCTCGAGGCCTGGATTTGAACTGGCCAGAACTGTCTTCAGCTGTCATTCATGAGCTCGTCAAGAAATGCAGCTAAAATGTGATATCACATAGTCCAGGGCTGTCCAATCTTACCCAACGAGGTGCCAGTGTGGGGGACAGGCTTGCTCCAACCGACCAATAACACACCCAATTCTACTAATTAACCAATCACGGTGTTCAATCAGGGCTTTGATTGGTCCAATCAGGTGTGTTACTGCTCAAACGGAACAAAAGCCATCACCCACACAGGATCGGCCACCCCTTGACGTTAAAGATTGGGTTTATTACACCAGGGGTCCCCAAACTGTCCCAGAGTAGCCCCTGTGTGTGTACTGGTTTTGGGTCCAACCAACCCATTGTTTCATCGAGGTTGTTGGAAGCATGTGTTTAGCTTCATTCATTTTGTGCTGAAACAGATTTGAACACGATGCCAGCTTTGACTGCTACTATTACCATTTGCTTTGTCTGTGAACTCTTCGCTTCCCACAAAACGGTTGGTTTCAGTGACCAGCAGGTCTTCCACACTTTCTGCATTTAGGACTTCACTGATTTCAGCTGTATCAGGTCTATCAATAAATAAATTAGAAGCATAACCTCTTCCAAAAGGAATCGTTTTCCATAAAGCACATTACAGAAGATGAAAGCATTGGTTGTCTGGGAGCAGACCTGACTGATTAAAAGTCCTTAAGTGAATACATAATATTCACTCTTCGTAACATAAATATCTGTTTCTGACACAATGTGACATTAAGAGGGTGACGTTAAATCATCCCTTGCTAGACATTAAGAACCATATGTCAGACGCTTGTTCTTGGGACAGACGTTCTGTCTCTTTTTTAAAATCTTTTCTGAGATGTTGTGAAGATTTAGATTTATTTGAATTAATTTTTTTGCTGTAAAACTATGCGTTTATTTGAGAGATGGAGAGATGGATCTGCATGAAACAGAGATGGAGGAGAGAGAGAGAGAGAGAGAGAGAGAGAGAGAGAGAGAGAGAGAGAGAGAGAGAGAGAGAGAGAGAAAGAGAGGTAGAGCAGGAAAGGAGAGGAGAGGAGGGGAAAAAGCAAGTTTGAGAGGGGTGTAGAAGGTATTTTTCTGTTTCTGTGGTTGGCCTATTTATATAGAGGAAGGAAGTGATACAGACAGAGAGATGCGATGCACAGTTACCATGACGCAGCTGATCATATCCACACTGCCTCTGTGTGCCACTGCTCCACACTGCTGCTCTGACCACTGCTCCACACTGACCACTGCTCCACACTGCTGCTCTGACCACTGCTCCACACTGACCACTGCTCCACACTGCTGCTCTGACCACTGCTCCACACTGCTGCTCTGACCACTGCTCCACACTGACCACTGTTCCACACTGCTGCTCTGACCACTGCTCCACACTGCTGCTCTGACCACTGCTCCACACTGACCACTGTGCCACACTGCTGCTCTGACCACTGCTCCACACTGACCACTGCTCCACACTGCTGCTCTGACCACTGTGCCACACTGCTGCTCTGACCGCTGTTGTTCTCTGATTGCCTGTATTTGTCTCTGTCTCCCTCTCTCACCATTTGGGGTGTCTGCCCTGAGTCCCGAGCTTACTCCACCTTCGGACCCGTCTCCCCACCTGCCACCTGTCCCAGCCCGCCACCCCGTCCCATGGACCACCGCTTCCAGCTGACGTGAAATAAATCAAGTCCCTAATTGTTTTGCACATGGACTCATTGGCCGCTGTTGGTCATTAGACTCGGACCCTGGGCCGCCCAGAGGAGGATGGGCTCCCCCTCTTGGGTCTGGTTCCTCCCGACGTTTCTTCCTCTCTGTTCCACCCGGGGGGTTTTCCTCTGGGGGCTCAGGCCGGGATCTGCTGTAAAGCGTATTGCAACAAATGTTTTGTAAAATGCACTAGACAAATAAAGTTTGATTGATTGATTGATTGAGTAACATATTTAATTTGTAATATAAATTTAATATTGAACTTCCTGGAGGAAATAAGATAAGATAAGATAGCCTTTATTAATCCCGGGGGGGGGGAAATTTGGTTTGTCACAGCAGCAATGATACAGGAGACAGTGAAAAAACACACAAGACATACAGGACATCACAGTATACTGAATAATAAATACAAGATAAATATATTTAAAAACCAGAGTAAAAACCTAGCAGCTATGCAGACATACAGAACATCATAGTATATTGAAATACCAGATGCTAAAATACAAGAATTTTAAATATAAAAAATAACAAAACAACCTAGCAGCAATCATACTGGAGGTAGTGCAAATCCACCAGATAGACAGCGCATACCAGTGTACTGAAGTACTAAGAAAACAAATATGAGATCAAGTAGCAAATAAGTGAGTATTGTAAAAGATGGGAACCTGGCGTAACGGAATGCAAGTCGCCCACTGCGGCCGCAGTACAAAATCTGGCTGTGCCAGTCCAGTTCTGGCCGAGAGCCCCTTTGAGGGGACGGAGATTGGCTGACCGCCCCAGAGGGAGGGGGGGCTAGCACGGGCTCGCCGAGAAGCGTGAAAGGCGTCCCTGTACGGGAAAAACTGTCTTGACTCCAAGGAAGAGCGGCGGGGTCGTGGGGGAGGGTAAATTGAAAGAAACAGAGGGTGTAATTGGCTACCAAATTGGGAGAAAAATGGGAAAAAATTAGAACCTTTTTTTATTTTATTTTAAGATATGACCCCCTCCCCTAGGGACAGTTAGACAGGCTGTTCCTTTCCTTGGGCACTGATCCAGGACCCGCTAACCCTACCCAGATCCTGACCTCAGTCCAGCGCTCACGGGCAACTTCCACTTTTGTACGTTGCTCTGCTAAATTCTGAAAAGTTCAATGTAAGGCAGAGTCATAAACTCTTGGTATGTACAGCCAAACCTTTCCACACATATTCTCATACAGTAGAAGTGGCTTGCTTTTAATGAGGGTGCATTGTGTCACAAAAATAACACAATAATTTGGAGGAAACATAAAATGGGGAACATGAAATAAAGGAAAGAATGAAGGAAGGATGAAAAGAATGAGAAGAAAAAGATGAGTAGGTTTTTCCACCATGGGGGAAGACTGACTGAGAGTGAAAGAGAGAGAGAGAGAGAGAGAGAGAGAGAGAGAGAGAAAGAGAGAGAAAGGAGGGTGTAGGGTGGGCATGTGTGATGGGTATTATGCCTATATCTGTGTGTGTGTGTGTGTGTGTGTATGTGTGTGGGTGTGTGTGTGTGTGTGTATGTGTGTGTATGTGTATGTGTGTGTGTGTATGTGTGTGTGTGTGTGTGTGTGTGTGTGTGTGTGTGTGTGGGTGTGTGTGTATGTGTGTGTGTGTGTGTGTGTGTGTGTATGTGTGTATGTGTGTGTGTGTGTGTGTGTGTGTGTGTGTGGGTGTGTGTGTGTGTGTGTGTGTGTGTGTGTGTGTGTGTGTGAGAGTGTGTGTATGTGTGTTTATGTGTGAGTGTGTGGTTTTTGGTTTCCCTCCTGTCAGAGAGCACCTCCCCTCTCGCCCCAGTGAGTGACATAACGCCGGAGTTTCCC
This sequence comes from Aldrovandia affinis, assembly GCA_029706075.1. Taxonomy (NCBI): domain Eukaryota; kingdom Metazoa; phylum Chordata; class Actinopteri; order Notacanthiformes; family Halosauridae; genus Aldrovandia; species Aldrovandia affinis. The sequence goes on from JAINUG010000460.1 coordinate 261,664, forward strand.
CGTCTCTGCTCAGGTCCCTCGATGTGTATATATATGCACCAGCTCTGAGCATTTCAGTATCACACCTCTGTGCAGACAGCACACACACTCACACACACACGCTCTCAGCTCATCTGCAGCATATCCCCCTCCGACTGCCAAAACTCGAACCCTGCTCACCGGTGACTGGGCCACGCTTTTTCCTGCACTTTTCACAAGAGAGCTGAACGGACGGACGGTCGTATCACAGAGGAACTCCTGACCCTGAAGCTGAAGCCATGAAAGTCCTGAGAGAAGAAGAGACACCGACGGTGCTGGACGTGGAGCAGGGGTCAGAGCAGGAGGCTCGGGGTACCCCCTCCCGGGGCTGGGGCTGGGCGGCCGGGCTGCTGACCATCGCACTCTGCGCCTCTGCCACCATTATCCTCACCTGGCACCCACAGGTAAGAGCAGAGAATAATATAATATACGCCGTCTGGTTTAATCCAACAACTTTATTTATTACAATTACATTTAACAACCTGGAGATGTGGCTTCCCTCCCGAATCTTAGCTAAATGAAGTCAAAATGAAATATTGAACGTAATATACGCCATTTAGCAGACGCTTTTATCCAAAGCGACTTACAGTAGTGAATGTATACATTTTCAGTATATGTGGCCCCAGTGGGGATTGAACCCACAACCTAAGCATTGCCAACGCCGTGCTCTACCAACTGAGCCACAGAGAACCGAGAGAACACAGAACACACACTACGGGTGTGTTAGGTTATGTGTAACAGGGTCCAATAAGGACAGAGAACACACTACGGGTGTGTTAGGTTATGTGTAACAGGGTCCAATAAGGACAGAGAACACACTACGGGTGTGTTAGGTTATGTGTAACAGGGTCCAATAAGGACAGGACAGAGACAGGGTCCAATAAGGACAGAGAACACACTACGGGTGTGTTAGGTTATGTGTAACAGGGTCCAATAAGGACAGAGAACACACTACGGGTGTGTTAGGTTATGTGTAACAGGGTCCAATAAGGACAGAGAACACACTACGGGTGTGTTAGGTGTGTTAGGTTACGGGTGTGTTAGGTTGTGTAACAGGGTCCAATAAGGGACAGAGAACACACTACGGGTGTGTTAGGTTACGGGTGTGTTAGGTGTAACAGGGTCCAATAAGGACAGAGAACACACTACAGGGTGTGTTAGGTTATGTGTAACAGGGTCCAATAAGGACAGAGAACACACTACGGGTGTGTTAGGTTATGTGTAACAGGGTCCAATAAGGACAGAGAACACACTACGGGTGTGTTAGGTTATGTGTAACAGGGTCCAATAAGGACAGGGGGTGGCCTGACAACCTACAGCAGTGGCTCTCAATCGTGCATTTTCGCAGTTTTTTTGTGACAGCCAATCTGTCGATCAATTAAGGTCGTTGACATCGTGTGTGTGTGTGTGTGTGCATCCACATTTAGTCTGTACCCCATCTCTGGAGTGCACACCATTCTAATGTCCACCTCTCTCTCTCTCCCTCTTTCTCCCTCCCTCCATTCAGAACCAAGACCAGAGTGAAAACAGAAATGGTAAGTTCATCACTTCCTGTGTCCCGACCACCGTCCTTCCTCTTTTCAGACTTCGTGAGTGTTCACGAGGCTCGTTGAGCATGGCGTACATGTCGTAACCTCCTCCTCTTCCTCCTCTCCCTCCCTCCAGGTCTGCAGCTCAAACTCAGGCAGCTTGCCGGGATCGAGAAAGATGCCATTCACCTAACCGGTGAGATGAGAAACTTTACTACAGCTTACTGCAGTGTTAATGCACTGTATTAACCCTCTCTGTCTCTCTGTCTCTGTCTCTGTCTCTGTCTCTGTCTCTGTCTCTGTCTCTGTCTGTCTCTGTCTCTGTCTCTGTCTCTGTCTCTCTCTCTCTCTCTCTCTCTCTCGGTGCAGTGTTAATGTCTCTCTCTCTCTCTCTCTCTCTCTCTCTCTCTCTCTCAGTGTTAATGTAGTGTAGTGTCCAGAGGAAGACTCTGATTGTACTGTATACCGTTCTCATCCCCATCTCACCCATTGGTCTCTCTCCCTCCCTCCCTCCCTCCCTCCCTCAGGCGAATACGACAAGGAGGCCAACAGCACCGCCGTGACCTGGATCGCCAACTCCGACCACGGCTTCATCCAGGGGAAGCTCGCGCTGGAGGGCAACAAGATCGTGATCCCGCACAACGGCCTCTACTTCGTCTACAGCCAGGCGTCATTCTACCTGAAGTGCGGCGTGAAGCAGGGCGACCCCACGGGAGAGCTGCTGTCCGTCCGCTACGCGCTGCTGCGCTGGTCCGACTCGTACGGGCGCGTGTGGAAGCCGCTGCTCAACACCGAGAGGTCTGTGTGCCGGCGGGCGGAGGGCGAAGGGCTCGGGTACAGCGGGATTTACCTGGGCGCCATCTTCAAACTGCAGGAGGGGGACATGTTGGCCACCTACGTCCCGAATCATCTGCTCAGCAACGTGGAAGAGAACTCTGGCCAGACCTTCTTCGGCGCGTTTGCCCTGTGATGGAGGGATTAAGAAAAGAGAGAGAGAGAAAAGCGGAGGTCGGGGGACGGAGAGCTGCGTGAGGAAGCCCGCTTGTTTTCTCGTCTACCTCGCACCTCCTGGGTAGAGTTCAAACGTTTTATTTATTTATTTATTTATTATCATTATATTTCGCTATTTGTGTTTTGTTTTTTTATACACAGAGAGATCAGACAACTGACAGATTGTGGACTCGTTAATAATAATGTAATACATGCCATTTAGCAGACGCTTCTATCCAAAGCGACTTACAGTAGTGAATGCATTCCCAGTGGGAATGGAACCCACAACCTAAGCGTTGCCAACGCCATGCTCTACCTACTGAGCCACAGAGAACCACGTTAAGACAGAACCAAAGGGTTTCCGTAAAATCGACGTCACGACGGAGATCGAGAAGAACTTGCTTTATATTAAAACAAACGTGTTCTTTCAGGGGCCGTTAGAAATAGCGATACAGTACGTTACTGTAAACCTTTTTAAATGGCCGCGTGTTTTACAAACTCCCATGAGCCTTTGATACCAGGGAATAGTATTTTTCTGTGTTTGCGAGGCCCAGGAATGGGTTGGTTTGTTGTGGCAGGAATTTGGTGTCTGTGTTGTGCACCATTGTCTTTACTCGTCGTCATGTGTGCGGCGTCCATGCTTGTCTGCAGCCAATCGGGTTGCCTCTTGTCCTTATATGGACTGTGCACTCTGCAATGTGTCAATCGTTCTTCTGTTTACTGTTGAAGAATGATCGATATTCGTAACAAAAGCAAGAAGCACTCAACTTTTTTGTGTGTGCTTTTGTTAGCAATTGTAT
>JAINUG010000460.1:270000-280000 GCA_029706075.1 Aldrovandia affinis
TGTCACAAATGCCACTCGTCAAAGCCATCCGATCACTGTGCAGCAAACTGTATGTATTGCATATGTATGTATGTATGTATTCATGTATGTACATAAACGTATTCTGTTGGTGATGCGGAGAACCTGAGCAAACATACAGTTTACATAGTTATATATATATATATATATATACATATATATAGTTAGCAATAATGAATAAAAGTTACTGTTTACTAAGCACTATTTACATATTAAGTGTGGTGTAATTTTCTCATATGATTTCCGAGTGATTGGTGCAATAGATTGCACTCACATTCCGTCGTGAGACCGAAAACCCAGGGTTAAGCCCAAAGTTAGCTCGTTAACCCACCAATCCTGCTTTGTGAAACAGTGCTCTGGATCTCTCCATGTTGAATGCGATTGGCTGTTACAAACGCGGCCCGCCCCTTTTGTGTGCACGCGCTCATAGCTCGATCAGAAAAAACAGGGTTGACAGAGTGAGTTGACAACCACCGTCGTGAGACAGGTTAGCCGTAATTGCCTTTGTTAGGCTTTGTGTAGCCAGCTAACGCAAAGATACCCTGACTATGTTGAACTTTGCGGGCTCCCCGGGGAGCAGAAGGACATCCCTAGAAAGTAGGGGGGCGAGTTCCGTCTCGGAGGAGGCGGATCATCGCTGGCCTCGCGGTATTGGCTTGTCCCGTAGTGACGGGCAGCGAGTTCGTGGGGGAAGGCAAATTGAAAGAAAGAAGGGTATAAATGGTCACCAAATTGGGGAACAAATGCGTCTCCTCTGGACTGACCCTGATACGGTCTTTTGTGGAAACACCCTGTGCCGGCCAGAAGAGGATAGCCGCCCCCCTTTAGTCTGGTTCCTCCCAAAGTTTCAAAGTTCCCTTTTTCTTCCTTGTTGCCGTAGCCTTAGGCTTGCTTTTTTGTTCAGCGTTTTATGACCATGTACTTGGTATTAAAAAAGTGCTATACGAATACATTTGATCAGATTTTTTGAGTTTTGTAGGTGACTCTCCTGGTGATTGAGAACTCTTCACAACAGCTGGCCTGAATGCCCCTTCCTCTTTACACTCCTATATTTACTGGCGGCAGCCTTGCGTTTACCCACAGCGCCATCTAGTGGCACATGTGCAGACAGGCCTAGTGCCAGGTGTGACACCTCTGGGCCTGCCTGTGGAGGATCCACTAGGTCCCCGCTGGGCCAGTGTGGTGTAGCGGTTAGGGAACTGGGCTTGTAACTCAGAGGTTGCAGGTATGAGTCCCAGGTGGGGGCACTGCCGTTGTGCTCTTGAGCCAAGTGTTCTTGACCTGAACTGCTTCAGTAAAATATCCAGCTGTATAAATGGATTGTATGTAAGGAAGTACAGTGCTTCCAAAGACACAAAACCACGCGATGCAAACGCACACAGAGGCATCACACGAACACCAGGTCGTGAAAAAAACAATGTTTATTTATTTTGCCAGAGTAGCCATTCCCTTTTGCATAACCACGTAATGTCAAAATTCGACAAGGATTGCGATCATAAATATAAATGTTTTTTATAACACAGAGGAATACAATTTTTATATGTATATGATTTCATTATCAATATATATATATTTCTTTAATATATATATGTATGCATATTGTCATTTACATTATATAAACATCAACTGCTAATATTGATTTACTGGGCAGGGACTGAAAGACAGGACTGAAGAGGACTGACAGAGAGACAAAAGACTTTGACGCAGGGAGGAAGGGAGGAAGGGAGGAAGGGAGGACAGATTGCGGGAGAAGTGTGCCACAGAGATCACATTCGATTAAGAGGTGAGCACACTGTGTGATACGCGGTGTGTGTCCTTCTGCACAGTGTGTGTTTCAGAGAGAGACACAGGGCCCAGAGACACAGTGTGTCCTTCTGCACGCAGTGTGTGTTTCAGAGAGAGACACAGGGCCCTGTGTTTCAGAGAGACACAGGGCCCAGAGACACAGTGTGTGTCCTTCTGCACGCAGTGTGTGTTTCAGAGAGAGACACAGGGCCCAGAGACACAGTGTGTGTCCTTCTGCACGCAGTGTGTGTTTCAGAGAGAGACACAGGGCCCAGAGACACAGCGCAATGCACAACGTGACCCAGGTGGGAGGAATCAGGTGGAAATATTCAACATTTGTGGGGGAGTGTTCTTTGGGTAAGGTGAAGGATCTGAGAACACTTGCATGGTGAAAAGGTAGAGACCCCGCTTAGATAGAAAGAGAGAGAGAGAGAGAGAGAGAGAGAGACAGGAGAGAGAGAGAGAGAGAGAGAGAGAGAGAGAGAGAGAGAGAGAGAGAGAGGGAGACAGACAGAGACAGACAGAGAGAGAGAAAGATGTAGAGAGAGAGAGAGAGAGAAAGATGAGAGACAGAGAGACAGGGAGAGAGAGAGAGAGAGAGAGAGAGAGAGAGAGAGAGAGGGAGAGAGAGAGAGAGAGAGAGAGGGAGAGAGACAGAGAGACAGAGAGAGAGAGAGAGAAAGATGTAGAGAGAGAGAGAGAGAGAGAGACAGAGAGAGAGAGAGAGAGAGAGAGAGAGAGAGAAAGAGAGAGAGAGATGAGAGAGAGAGAGAGAGAGAGAGAGAGAGAGAGAGAGAGAGAGAGAGAGAGAGACAGAGAAAGATGAGAGAGAGAGAGAGAGAAGAGAGAGAGAGAGAGAGAGATGGAGGGAGATGTGTTTGATCCGTTAGATCAGGTTTCTCAGGCTGGGGTTAAAAGCTCTTTCTAGCCGTGAAGAGAGGGAAAAAGAGCTAGCACTCTCTCAGCACTGTCAGAAAACCTGATTAGACGCTGCAGCAGAAAGCAGTCCATGAGCCAGCCAATGCGGGGGGGGGGTGGGGGGGTGCTTATCAGTGGCTTCGTCATGGGAGGCAACCAAACCAGCCACTGCGTTTTTGCCATGGAGAGCAAAGCCTTTTGATTGGTTCAAAATGTTTTGCTTGGTTGACAGGAGAGCACGTGGTAGCTCCGTCCATCACATGGGGTCAATGGACTGGTGCTCACTGAATTGAATTGGCCTGCCTGCCCATCAAATTAACCTTCTTCCACCCTCCCCTGCCTGATTAGCTGCGCTCCATCGCTCCATCACTCACTCTGTTGTTTTTTTTTTTTTTTGCGACAAAACCCTTTTCCCAGAATTCCTGTACAGTACAAAAAAAAAAAACGAAACAATCTCTCCACCTGTCACTAGAGGGCACTGCCGTGCCACCTTTCATGGCTGAACTCATTCTGAGTCCTTCGTCATCCTTGGACGTAGCAATTTTAATCTAAAAGTGCGTTCACACAGCGAGACAGAAATAACACGCTATTCTTGCTGCTATCCCCACCCCCCCATCTGGGCCTGCTGTATATGGCAGAGTTTTCATTGCGTGGAGTGGAGGTGGGGGGGGGGCATGTCAGCCACACAGAGAAGGAGGGCTGACGTGCCGGGGTTGTGCCACCGCTTCATGATTCTGTGTGCTTGTTAAAATTGTGCAATTCTGGTGTAGATCGATTTTTGATTTGAAGAAAAAGATGAAAAAAAGGATATATCAGGTTGTATTGGGGAGGGGAAAGAAAAGTTGAAGGTGAATATTAAACCCAAGGGCCACATTCAGAGAGCCAGGACTGCAACAGTCACACTGCCACGCGCTGCGCACATCTTAGCGCTTATTGCACATCTCACGTTGTGTGAAAAATTGGCATCACTATGTCTGTACTGAACAAGCCAAAGTATGTCTGAATTCATTCGGGAATAAAACAAAAAAATCTCCTCTCCTTCCCTCTTAAACCCCTCCCCTTCCCTCCCTCCTTCCCTCCCCCCTCCCCTTGCAAACCCTTCCCTCTGTTTCTACCTCCTCCCTTTCCCCTTTGTAACCCCTCCCCTTCCATAACTACCTCCTCCCATTCGCTTTGGTAACTCCTCCCATCCCCTCACTAGCCCCTCCCCTTATGTAACCCCCTTCCTTCGCTAGCCCCTCCCCTTCCCCTTTGTAACCCCTCCCTTTCCATCACTATCTCCTCCCATTCGCTTTGGTAACTCCTCCCCTTCCCCTTTGCAACCCCTCCCCTCACTAGCTCCTCCCCTTCCCCTTTGTAACCCCTCCCCTCACTAGCTCCTCCCCTTCCCCTTTGTAACCCCTCCCCTCACTAGCTCCTCTCCTTCCCCTTTGCAACCCCTCCCCTCACTAGCTCCTCCCCTTCCCCTTTGTAACCCCTCCCCTTCCTCTCTCTCACTTGTAGAGCAGCTGTAGCCTGCTGGTGTGGCAGTTATTGCGACTGATCTTTCCGTCGGCCTGGTAGAGACTGGATGAGTTGGAGAAGGAGGGAGGGATGGAGCGGTTGTCCGATGAAGGGAGGGGGTAGCCGGGCGGGGGCAGGAGGGGTTTGGGCTCGCTCTGGGGGGCGGGGGCCGGGGACGCTGTGGTTCTGGTTCTGGGTGGAAGGACGTCTTCGGGAGCGGAGGGCCTGTCTCTCACTCAGCTGACTGCGGAGCTCGGACACCCGCTCTTCTTTCTGCGCGCGAGCAAGGGAAGAGAGAGAGAGAGAGTCACGGAGAGAGGACTGACCTGTCAAACACACTGCTCACGGCCAGCTGGCTGACCTAATACGCTCAGGAAAAAACACACTATTCTGAAAACAGTCAAATACAGGCGGGGGGGGTTGTGACCCCAATCAATCAGGTGCGTCACCACCATACTGCACCACTGACCTCACAATGAAACCAGTGAAACTGTAGATCACATCAGGGCTATCCCAGAATCCCCTGTTTTTACAGCGTCACTCTGAACCCCGTAACTGAACAGCCGCACCAGTCTGAACCCCTGCCTCACAGCGCTCAGAAACAGCCACACCAGTCTGAACCCCTGCCTCACAGCGCTCAGAAACAGCCACACCAGTCTGAACCCCTGCCTCACAGCGCTCAGAAACAGACAACAACGCATTGTAGGAGAGAAGAGAACAATTAAGAAAGGAGATTGGGAGAAAGAAAAGGTGGAAGAGAGGAAGAAAGCGGGAGAGAAGGGGAGGAGAGGAGGAGGAGAGGAAGAAAGCGGGAGAGAAGGGGAGGAGAGGAGGAGGAGAGGAAGAAAGCGGGAGAGAAGGGGAGGAGAGGAGGAGGAGAGGAAGAAAGCGGGAGAGAAGGGGAGGAGAGGAGGAGGAGAGGAAGAAAGCGGGAGAGAAGGGGAGGAGAGGAGGAGGAGAGGAAGAAAGCGGGAGAGAAGGGGAGGAGAGGAGGAGGAGAGGAAGAAAGAGGAGAGAAGAAAGCGGGAGGGGAGGAGAGGAGGAGGAGAGGATACCTCTTGTATGATCTTCTGAAGCTCCTTGTTCTCTCTCTCCAGCTGTCGCGATTTCTCCTCATCGTTGTTGTTGGTGGAGGAGCCGGTCTTCATGGTCTCCTGCTGCTCCGACTGCCACTCCCCTCGAGTGACCAACCTGCGCATCTATGGTACCATAGAGACTCCGCGTCAACCTCCATATCTATGGTACCATTACACTCCCCTCGAGTGACCAACCTGCGCATCTATGGTACCATAGAGACTCCCCGTCAACCTCCATATCTATGGTACCATTACACTCCCCTCGAGTGACCAACCTGCGCATCTATGGTACCATAGAGACTCCCGTCAACCTCCATATCTATGGTACCATTACACTCCTCGAGTGACCAACCTGCGCATCTATGGTACCATAGAGACTCCAAGTCAACCTCCATATCTATGGTACCATTACACTCCCCTCGAGTGACCAACCTGCGCATCTATGGTACCATAGAGACTCCCCGTCAACCTCCATATCTATGGTACCATCACAAATTCTACAGACTAGCCACATGCATTCCTGCGTTCCTTCCACTCTCTCTTACCATACCATAGAACCTTACTATACCATGGTACCAATGAATTACAAGCTAAACTGTGCATCACCTTTGGGACGAAGAGCACGACCAGGGTGATGTAGACGGAGAAGACGATGGCCAAGGAGGCAAAGGCGAAGGAGGCGTCCTGCTGGGAGGACAGGATCATGGTGACTGGAGCCGTGATCATACACAGCACCTGAGCGAGAGAGAGAGAGAGAGATTAACACTGCACTGAGAGAGAGAGAGAGAGAGACATTAACCCTGCCCTGAGAGAGAGAGAGAGAGAGAGAGAGACATTAACACAGCACCTGAGAGAGAGAGAGAGAGAGAGAGAGAGAGAGAGAGAGACATTAACACTGCACTGAGAGAGAGAGAGAGAGACATTAACACTGCACCTGAGAGAGAGAGAGAGAGAGAGAGAGAGAGAGAGAGAGAGAGAGAGACATTAACACTGCACCTGAGAGAGAGAGAGAGAGAGAGAGAGAGAGAGAGAGAGAGATTAAGACTGCACTGAGAGAGAGAGAGAGAGAGACATTAACACTGCACCTGAGAGAGAGAGAGAGAGACATTAACACTGCACCTGAGAGAGAGAGAGAGTGAGAGAGAGAGAGAGAGAGAGACATTAACCCTGCCCTGAGAGAGAGAGAGAGAGAGAGAGAGAGAGAGAGAGAGAGAGAGAGAGAGAGAGACATTAACACTGCACTGAGAGAGAGAGAGAGAGACATTAACACTGCACCTGAGAGAGAGAGAGAGAGAGAGAGAGAGAGAGAGAGAGAGAGAGACATTAACACTGCACCTGAGAGAGAGAGAGAGAGAGACAGACACTGAGACCTGAGAGAGAGAGAGAGAGAGAGAGAGAGAGACATTAACACTGCAGGGGAGGGAGAGAGAGAGAGACATTAACACTGCACTGAGAGAGAGAGAGAGAGAGAGACATTAACCCTGAGAGAGAGAGAGAGAGAGAGAGAGACAGAGAGAGACAGAGAGAGAGAGAGAGAGAGAGAGACAGAGAGAGAGGGATAGAGAGAGAGAGAGAGAGAGAGAGGGATAGAGGGAGAGAACACCCATCTTCTCTTCACGCGATGCTGCTGTGTGGGGGACAGAGTGCTCTGTTATATTGATTTGTTTATTTGTGTTGTCCAGGCATACAGCAGGAGTTTATCGTGCTGCAGGAAAACAATAAGAGAAGAACGAGAAGAGCGGTGTCAGGTCGATAAAGAACGGGCTCCAGTGTGACAGTCACGTGAAAAAAAGACGGTTTGGCGGAGAGAATGTTTTCCGGACCGCGCTGGTGTATCGACGAATCGTGACGCTCAGAGTGTGCTGCCCCAGGTCTCTTTTCGATATTTAAACGCAGGTTAAGACCCGGAACGTGAACCTGGGAGGAGAGCTGGTGCAGAAGAGGGAGGGAGAGAGGAGACCTCTCACGGGAGAGAGGACAGGACAGAGCAGGGCACTAAACAGGACGGGGGGGCACTAAACAAACAGGGACGGGGGCGGGGACAGGGGGGGCACTAAACGGGACGGGGGCACTAAACAGGACGGGGGGGGGGGACTCACCGACAAACGTTGTAGATGGCCATCCCCACCGTTGTAGATGGATGGTCGTTGATTTTCTCGGTGGACACCGACTTGGTCTCGTAGGCCAGGAATATCCCCAACAACAGCAGCAAGCCTTTGTAGCCATAGACCACCCCTAGAGGGAGACAAACACTCATTACACAGACAGACGCAGTGGGACAGACTGACAGGCAAACAGACAGACAGACAGACAGACAGGTAGAGAGACAGAGAGACAGGTAGATGGGACAGAGAGACAAACAGACAGGTAGATAGACAGACAGACAGACAGGGGGACAGGGGGGAGGAGGGGAGGGGAGGGGAGGGGGTCTGGCTCTTACCCAGCCATGTGTTCATCTTCTCTGAGCTGCAGTGCTCCAGGAGCGGCTGGATCAGGACGTCCTGGTCGCCCTCTACTGAGAGAGACTCAGTCAGGTGAACTTCTACTGAGAGAGAGGGGGGGCCAGTCAGCGTGACATCACAGCACTGCATACACATACACCACATCGCTCAATTACACACGTACACACAGGAACAAACTCACACGCATTACACACAATGCCTCCAAAATTATTGGCCTCCCCACTCCCAACCTCTCAGACCTCAACAGCAGAGCCATTACGCAGAGCACGTACCATTGCACATGACCCCAGCCACCCCCTCAACCCATTCTTCACACTACTTCCATCAGGTCACAGATACAGAACCCTTGCACAGAAACGGGCACGCTTTGGCAGGAGTTTTGTCCCCTCTGCCATAGCATCACTGAACAAAATACCTCGGTAATGATAATGTGTAGATGAATATGACTGTGTATGTTGGAAAAAATGTGGATGTACCCATGTGGGTGCATATTTAATGTATGTATATGTAATAGTGGTGTGTATATTTGTATTTATGTAATTTATGTGAGGTTTTTTGTACAGACTGTGGCAACAAATTTCCTGTAAAGGACAATACATCTATAGATCTATCTATCTATCTATCTATCTATACCACATCGCTAAATTACACACATACACATATACCACATCGCTAAATTACACACATACACAATGTTTCACAAACATATACAACATCACACAACGTTACATACAGGTAACTGCCAAAATCAGGAGTAAGTGAAGGGTTCTGGTGGCTCTGTTATGGTGTGGGGTGCATTTTCCTGCCATGGTTTAGGTCCACTCAACCAGTAAATACAACTCCATTCTGAGTGATCACCTTCATCCTACGGTGAAGTATTTCTATCCTGATGGGAGTGTTCTCTTCCAGGATGACAATGCCCCCATCCACAGGGCACGAGTGCTCACTGAATGGTTTTCTGAGCATGAAAACGATGTAAGCCATATGCCATGGCCGTCTCAGTCATCAGATCTCAGCCCAATTGAACACGAATTGAAGATTTTGGAGCGGTGCCTGAGACAGCAGTTTCCACCTCCATCAACAAAACACCAAATGATGGAATTTCCCATAGAAGAATGGTGTTGCCTCCCTCCAGTAGAGTTCCAGACACTTCTACAGAATCTATTCCAAGGTGCATTGAAGCTGTTCTAGTGGCTCGTGGTGGCCCAACGCCCTATTAAGACACTTGTTGGTGTTTCCCTTATTTTGGCAGTTACTTGTATTTAGAACATCGCAACATTAAATATGTAAAGAAAAGTGGAGTCATTAATCAAAGCACGGCATTACAACAATACAGTATCTACACGATTACAGTATCTACACGATTACAGATATCTACAACATTACCAATCCCTACAGCAAAGGGGACGTCCTTAATTCGGTCACGTATAAACCAGGGACCTGATCCAATAACATGACCCAAATGATCCAGGAATCACGACCGAGTTTCAGGACTCCTGCAGGGCTGGCGTACCTCCACAGTGATGTGCAGCGGGTCCACGATCTGCCATATGAGCAGGGACAGGATGTCGATGACCAGCAACACACCCACGGTAGCATAGAGTTTCCATGGATCCAAATGCTGCTGGGATACGGGAGGACCAACCATCAACCACCCACACAGGAACACAGCCAGTCCTCCGAGATATTACATACGTTGCAAAAGGCAATTGATTTGTATTTTTTCCTTTTACAATAAAAAAAAAAAAATCTATTTCAAATTTTTCCCCGTTTTTCTCCAAATTTGGTTGCCAATTATACCCTCAATTTATTTCAATTCCCCTCCCCCACGAGTCTGCCGCCCGTCCTCCGGGGCGAGACATTATCTCCGGGCCGAATTTATCCGCCTCTTCCGAGACGGAATTCTACCACGGACGCCTTTTTCCTCAACGGACTCGTGCGGCTCACCCTCCCCCTCCCCGGAGGCGGACAGTCAAATGCTGCCTCCGATCGGGGCTGACGACCAGGGCCGGTCTGGTAGAGACGCGGGTTTTGAACCGCATCCCTGACAGGCAGCGCACACCACACCGGACCAGCCAAAGTGTGGCGCGTTAGACCGCTACGCTATCCACCAGCCCCTCTTTTACTATTTTTTTCCTGTGTCTGACATTGTCAGATTTCAGCTTTGGTTATAAAAACACGAGAGCGATATCGGTTATTAAAAGAACAGGGAGCGATATTTGGCAAGTAACCTCGCTA
>JAINUG010000460.1:295000-297500 GCA_029706075.1 Aldrovandia affinis
TGTCCGCCCCAGGGGGTGGAGGGTGAGCCGGCTCGGGTCTGCCGTGAAGCACGTAAGGGAGTCTCCAGAACGTGGGGTGGGGAGAATTCCGCATCGAAGGAAGCAGAGTTCGCTGCCCTCGGAGAATTAGCTTGCCTCGTAGAGACGAGCGGCGGACTCGTGTGGGGGAGGGTAAAATCGAAATAAATAGAGGGTGTAATTCACTACTAAATTGGGAGAAAAACGAGAAAAAATCTGAAACAAATTGGAAACAAATATAAATAAAAAGAGTTGTGCAGAGGTGAGGACTGGAGTGGGAGGAGTCGAAGGGAACGAATCGAACAGCAGAAGGGCTGTTTCAGCGCTGGGCACGCACCACGATGAGGTTCCACATCCGAGCCGCCTCCGCCACCAGGGTGGACACGGAACTGCAGCCGGGCATCAGCACAATCTTTATGGGCTCCGTGTACAACAGGTCATACAGCAATCTGGTGGCCTCTCCTGGGTCACACTGAGAGAGGGAGGGAGAGAGGGAGAAAGAGAGGGGGAGAGGGAGGGGGAGGGAGGGAGGGAGGGGGAGGGAGGGAGGGAGGGAGGAGGGGAGGGAGGGAGGGAGGGAGGGAGGGGAGAGGGGAGGGACGGAGGGAGAGAGAGAGATGTGGAGGGATGAGGGAGAGGGAGAGAGAGGGGGAGGGAGAGGAGGGGAGAGAGAGAGAGAGGGGGAGGGAGGGAAACAGAAGGAAAAGGAAAGACATATTTCAACACCTGTTCAAGGAAAATAAAATCAACCTGAGAAAAAAAATACTCCCCCAGCGTGGGGGGGGCATCACCATGACGACACGATGTGGGGATATTTTTAACCTTACCTCCTCTCTCCTCTCTCCCTCCTCTCTCCTCTCCTTCCTCTCTTCTCCTCCTCCTCTCTCTCTCTCTCTCTCTCTCTCTCTCTCTCATCAGCAGAAGAGGGGACATTCTTGTGTGGTGGGGGCTCGGTCGTCAGCACTTTATTTCCCGCACAGTTCCACTGCTTGGGGGCGAACAGTCCAGAACATTCTGTCACGGCGCTTCACAGCCTGGTCTGCACACATGGGAGGCTCTTATAGTCAAATACATCATTCCTACTGCCCCCCTTCTGATACCAGGTGAGGTTCTATCACAGCTCACTATGAAGCTCTCATCCGTACCGCCCCTGTGCCTACGATAGCCCCGCCCCGTGCCTGCGATAGCCCCGCCCCCGTGCCTACGATAGCCCCGCCCCCTGTGCCTGTGATAGCCCCGCCCCTGTGCCTGCGATAGCCCCGCCCCTGTGCCTGCGATAGCCCCGCCCCCTGTGCCTGCGATAGCCCCGCCCCGTGCCAGCGATAACCCCGCCTCCATGCCTGCAATAGCCCCGCCCCCATGCCTGCAATAGCCCCGCCCCCATGCCTGCAATAGCCCGCCCCCGTGAGAGGGAGAGAGAGAGAGATGAACTGCGTAATTACAGAGCAAGTTTACTGTTCGCACACATATTGATTTATCGAGAGAAACGTTTTCTGGGAATTGGCACCCCAGCGACTCACAGCGAGGCGGAAATAGCTCCTGGCTCTGAGCCATGGCAACGGGCGAGAAACTGAAATGATCTTGGCTGACGGATGAGCGGAGCTGATATTCGCCAAGCTCTTTATTAATATCTATTGATCCGCACGACGAGCCCTGATGCAACGAATACTACATTAGAATCTTTCTGTCTTTCTTTAATGGTGCTGGAGAGAGAGAGAGAGAGAGAGAGAGAGAGAGAGAGAGAGAGAGAGAGAGAGAGAGAGAGAGAGAGAGAGAGAGAGAGAGAGAGAGAGAGAGAGAGAGAGAGAGAGAGAGAGAGAGAGAGAGAGAGAGAGAGAGAGAGAGACAGAGAGAGAGAGAGAGAGAGAGAGAGAGAGAGAGAGAGAGAGAGAGAGAGAGAGAGAGACATAGAGAGAGACAGAGACAGAGAGAGAGAGAGAGAGACAGAGAGAGAGAGAGAGAGAGAGAGAGAGAGAGAGAGAGAGACATAGAGAGAGAGAGAGAGACATAGAGAGAGAGAGAGAGAGAGAGAGAGAGAGAGAGAGACAGAGAGAGAGAGAGAGAGAGAGAGAGAGAGAGAGAGAGAGACATAGAGAGAGACATAGAGAGAGAGAGAGAGAGAGAGAGAGAGAAACATGAGAGAGAGAGACAGAGACAGAGACAGAGAGAGAGAAACATGTAGAGAGAGAGAGACAGAGAGAGAGAGCGAGAGAAAGAGACAGAGAGGGAGAGAGAGAAAATCAATCAAATCAACAAACGAAATGAGAATGAATTGATTTAGCAGCTCACAAATGGAGGCAGCTTTTTGAAGAGCACACCAGAGAGGAATCCATCCTGTTTCGACACAAACAGAAACCGCAGAAATTCTCCTGGAGCCACAATCAATCTTTGTTTTGTATAGCGCCATTGACAGAACCCCCCCTCCTCCCCTCCCCCATCACCACCACCAAAGCAGTTTGTTTCATCACTATGGCAACTGCCG
>JAINUG010000461.1:5000-30000 GCA_029706075.1 Aldrovandia affinis
GCAAGCTAATTCTCAGAGGGCTGCAAACTCTGCTTCCTTCGAGATGGAATCGCCCCCCCATGTTCTGGAGACTCCCTTACATGCTTCACGGCGGACCCGAGCTGGCCCCTGGTGCCACTCCCACAGCCGACTCTGGTGCGGCCGGTGGAATCGAACCCCGGTCGCAGTGGCCAGTGTCAAACGTTGTAACCGCTAGATCACCTGGGAGGCTCTTTTTCTCCCAATTTAGTAGCCAATCGGACCCCCTTTCTACTTCAGCTCCACCCACAACACTACGAGTTCGCCACCACTGCTCTGGGACCAGCAGTGATGAAGGCAAATGAACC
Organism: Aldrovandia affinis; assembly: GCA_029706075.1. Lineage (NCBI taxonomy): Eukaryota > Metazoa > Chordata > Actinopteri > Notacanthiformes > Halosauridae > Aldrovandia > Aldrovandia affinis. The sequence goes on from JAINUG010000461.1 coordinate 5,327, forward strand.
GCCTCCTCCGAGACGGAACCCCGCCAAGCTGTCAACCGTAACTAGGGTACACACAGAGCCACTCCTGTACACAGTGAGCTCATGTCAGCTTCCCGGAGCAGACAGCCAATAGAATGCCTGAATGGGGACTATCTTGTTTGTTTGCTGCTGTGTTGATATTGCAAGGTTTTGCTAAAAACAAACAGGCAGACCCACCCCATTGATGATTGCAAGTACATTTGTGTTTATTATATTTGTTATAATTCAAATGTTTTGGATATTTCATCATTTTGCAGTTCTCCAAAAAAGGGTGAGAAGCGTTAGAGGATAGCCATGATTTCTGTGAGCAAAGACAGTCGAACAAGGGAAGTGTGTCTTTCACTACATCGGGCGGTCTGTCAGAATGTTCCCGTGGCTATGGCTCATGAGCATCTCTCCTGCGTGGGTTCCAGACATGGCTGGGTGCTTGACGTTGTCTTTCTTAACAATAAATGGTCTACACCGGTCCACAGTGTCTGTATTTGCTCCAACCACGCACTACACCACCTGATTTTGAATAATTAGTTTACCTCCTTGGTCCAGGAATGAGTGAAATCAGGTGGTGTAGTGCGTGGTTGGAGCAAATACCTGCATACACAGCGGCCCTCGAGGCCTGGAATTGAATACCTCTGGTCTACATCAACCAGCCAGGATGCAGAACTCAAACACAATTAAAGCAACCCTGCTTGACAGAGAAGATTATTCTTATCGGTCACTTTTGGCACAGCCACAAGAATCAACACAGCACTTCGGCCACCATATATAAGTCAATGTGTTGATTCATTTGATTAAGGAATATGGATCAAAAAAGGAATTATCTCACCCAATGCCATACATTTTTCCCTATTGACAAAGCTGAACTAGAATCTCCTTGATGGATCACTTTTGTACAGCAAATGAGGCAAGAATGTTTAGTGTGCCGTTAATATGGGACAGCAGAGGCAGCAGCATAGGGTCACAGAGAGAGTGGAGCTTTACTTTGTTCCGTGCGACTAATCGATTAATTCATCGTCAGGATGAAGTTCCCACAAGCCTGCTTTGGAGAGCTGAGCCTCAGATCTGTGCTATATTATAGGATAGAGGAACCTCTCAGCTACAAGTATATATTGTTCTTTTAAACCAATGAGTTGGGCCTTTTTTGCTACTAGGTGTGGTTGACCAAGTGGTCAGTATAAAGCATGATTAGTGGAGGTTGGGGCAGCGCAGTGTGCCCTGTAGGAATGGACTGGACCAGTCAAAATACGTGATGGTGAATAGAACAGCTAGCAACAATCAGTCAACGGAAAACTATCCATGTCTATATAACTTTGCCCCATTGATTTGGGTCAGGTGATCCATATTCTAACATTAAGCGTGGAGATGGGGGCAGGTTTTGTGCTGTTCCCCACTGAAAGAATAGTGCCCCGGATAACAGTGGAACAGATGGTGGAAGATTATACCCTCTATTGATCACCCTCCCCACAGTGAGGGATCCGGGAAAGACAATTAGGGATCAAGATGGAACCCGACCATGGGCCCTTCCTGTCGACAAACAGGACCCTCCCCCTGGGGCAGAGAAACGGTGCTGAAGACCAGGTCGCCATTAGAACCGCGTCCATGACACAGAGCCACCATTAATTACAGAAGATTAGACCCTCCGCCGCCCCTGGGTCCTATTATTCACTTAACCGTGGAGATGGGGGCAGGTTTTGTGTTTCTCTGCACAGTGGAACAGATGCTCTTTCGCCTCCCCTCGTGAGGGATTGGGATCCATCGGGTAACAGGAGGAGATCCGCGGTGCTGGAGCAGGTCGCCATTACATCACAGAGAATTACAGAGGTCCTCTTGTCAGGGGCAAGAACTGACATAAAGGAAGAATGTATCTTGTCAGGGGCAAGAACTGACATAAAGGAAAATGCATTTCGCAAAGAACTGGCCTATCGCTCACTGCCAACTTTGTTTGTTGCCCCTAGCAACTGTGGCCCAAGACGGCAGACAGCTCAAATGTCAGAGTGTGTGGGAGAGCTGAAGGACAAGCACGTGTGCTTCCTCGGGAAAATGACGTCTTCTTCTTGAAGTTGCTTGTTTGCACTGCACTCATGCTTGGACTGTATACCGTCACACCAGGGTGAATATTTTCCCATTGCCCATTTTTGTTCCTCGATTTGGAATGCCCAGTCGGAACTGTAGGTCTGTGTTATCACTGCAGCATCCTCTGTCAATTTTGAAGGGCGAACACATTTTTGAATGAATTCTGGTACTTCAATCCTATTGGCTAACATTGGAGTATTTGTGACATCACAAAACCCAGCTCATTTTAATACACCAATGACAGCTCACCGAGAATCACCGCCTGTAAGCATCATCACTTCATAGAGGAGGCGCATTCACATGGTTTACTAGCCAGACAATGAGCTAGCTAAAATGTGACGGACAGGAATAGGTGTTAGCTGACATAGTAGCACCTCACTGTGTCGTGCCTGGATGTCAAAATTAAATGTGTTTACACAGTTCACCAAAAAAGAAGAGGAGTGAGAGAAACGGCTGCATTATGAAGGTTAGATGCACTCTCTCACTGATGGAGGTCAATAGGCATATCAAATAAGGAGAGCTTGTGAATATTAGCCCCCCTCCCACTGGCACACTCTTAAAATTAATTTATTGATTAATTGATGATCATGTCTGTTAATGACGCAAGACAATCAAAAACAGGTTCTGGATAATTATCAACGAGGAACGACAACTGTAACTATGGAGCAATATTGGTACCATGACAAATTGAAGTTGAATTTGGTACAGCTGGCAGCAATCACTCAATGGGAAAACTATCGAGAATCAATACGATGTCTATATAACTTCTCAGCTTTAAGTATGTGTAATTGTTGTAAACCATTGAGTTTGGCCTTTTTTGCTACTAGGCATAGTTTATCAGGTGATCCATCAGAAAAAAGTGAGACTAACTAACATTAGCTAGCATTAGCATTAGATTGAGAAATTGAACAGTAGAACAGCAAAACATCTTAATCCCTTCAGAAAGTGCTGCTGTTCTCCATTGGAAGAAGTCTGGATGAAATTAGCACTGGAAATACATGACAAAATGGTTAAATAAAGGTATTTAAGTTACGTTTTCATTATTTATTATCATCAAATTTTCAACTTTATTTTTTAAACTGTCTATTATTCTTTGATCTCTGTCACCATTACGAGCAAATGAGTTTGTCTAGCGAGCAATGTTGCCCACAATTACTATATGAACAACCCAAAACAGTTCTATCCTTTACAAGAACTAGCCTAAGCTGGTCAACTGACTAGCCTACCTTAGGTAGCTGCTAACAATGTTTTTGAACTCTAGTGCGTAGGAGTGTGAATCCATGAGTTGTTTCCAAAAATCCCAATTCTAAAAGCGGTGGCACATAAAACTCAGATTTTTCGTAAATTCACTTATCCGCTTAAAAGTCTGATATGTTAGGGGGCTGGCAGATAGCGTATCGGTCTAATGCACCCATATTTGGCTGGTCCTGTATGAGTGTGAGCTGCCTATCAGGGACGCGGTTCAAAATCCGTCTCTGCCAGACCGGCCCAGGCATTTGGCTGTCCGCTCCCGGGGGACAGGGGGAGGGTGGTCGGCACAAACTCGCCGTGAAGCACGTAAGGGTGTCTCCAGGGGGGGTGAGTTTGTCTCTAAGGAGGCAGATCATCGCCAGCCTCGGAGAGTAGCTTGCCCCGTAGAAACAGGCTGCGAGTTTGTGGGGGGGGGGTTAATCAAAATAAATAGAGGGTATAATTGGCTTCCAAATTGAGGAGAAAAACTGGGAAAAATCAGAAACATTTTATGTTCTAATTTGGTGAAAAAGTGCAAAAAGTTGGTAGAAGAGTATATGATTTTCAATCATCTTTTTGTTAAAAACTAGCAAACAGGTTTGTATCAAGTTTCGTTTCAATAGTATGTCCTTTGCCAACAAAAAAAACATTGGTGCTGGAACGTCACAGGAAGGAGACTGGTGATTTTCGCATTTTTAATGTAAATGCAACCATTATCTAAATAATTGTACAATTGCACAGTTGTGCAGTGTTTAATACAATGCCCCCCTGCCCCCCTGCTCTCCATCTGCATCCTGCCACAGTCACATTCTCATGCAAACGCGCATCGCAGAGCGTTTCAGGATCGGCTCCAAGCGTGAAATCCCCGCAGGATTCTCATCATAGGAAGGGCCACGCTTCACACCAGCTCACTTAGCATCTGCCTGGGGCCTGCAAACGCTCCCTCTGTCCATACAGCTCCCAGGAACTCAGCCAGCCCTCCCAGAGGGACAATGCCAACCAGGCCACAATAGGGGTGCGATGTAAAACTGTGGGACTCTGCTCATATATATATTTTATTTTTATTTTTTAACTCTGGCTTCATTTCCTAAACTGCTGTATACACCAGTGCTGGTTCACTCACACATCAGACCACAGTGAAACATTTTCACCAGGCCTACATACAGCTCCTGACTTTATCAACAATGTCCGATCAAATACATTTTTGAGGTAATTACATAATTAAGAGCAGAGCAGAAGTTGGCACGGAATCCCGAAACAGATTGGCCCTAGTTGTCCACCCCTGAGCTAACTACCGCCTCACTAGCTTGCTAGTTAGCTAGCTGGCTAGCGTACCTAGCTAGCAAGCAAGCAGGTTTGACTACATATGAGCCAGCTCATTGGCGAGCTGGTTGGCTCGCTTGCTAGTGAGATGATGAAGTGCAGCTTAAACAGATTTCTTCCATAATGTTATTTTCACTGGGAAAATACTGCTGCAAGAATGTTGTTTTTCCACCAGAATCAGCATATGAAGAAGTAGCCTTCACTGTTGGAATGGGCTGCTGGACTTTGCATATGTGATTATTAACTATATTATTATATATATTATTATTATTATTATTATTATTATTATTATTATTATTATTATTATTGTTGTTATTATTTTATTATTATACATTATCTGTGTGTATTTTAATGTTTAGGATGCACCATTTTGCCAAAAATCTACTGGTATAAAGCTTGATTTAGCAATTGTATGAACTGATTGTTGCCAGCTTCATGAGAATGCAGTGCAGGCGAGCTGATTGGTTGATTGATGGGAATGCTCCTAGGTGAAACTAATCATTGCAGGCCTATTTAATGGCAGGTGTGCTCACAAAATGGAAGCGTTTTTCTTTGTGTAAGAAGGCAGGTAGTGGTATTGTTTGATACCATCTTTTCCTGGGGTGTTTGTGTGTTTAGCTTGCTGGAAAAATCTTTTATAATAGTGCCATGTGCCGTTGTATTGATCAGCTATGTGGGAACTGATTCCTAAGCTAAAATAATTACACAGAGGAGGCAAGAAAGGTAAAGCTTGCATGAATTTAGACAAACAATAGACTAAAAAAGCAACTGCTTATAATGGGGACAGGAGCTTGAATATTAAAGGAGGTCCTTTTGGAGTAATAAGGACAGAGTGAGCTGAAGGGCTCCCTATGAACACAGAACATTCAAAACAATTAGACAAACTTTCAACGTTAACATGGGATGTTAATGTTAACACACTGTTTAAATGATCTGGTTTAGCCAAATAAGTTCAATAAAACATCACAATGCCATACTTCAAGATCTGAATTGTCAGCTGGAGGGCAAGGAGTACATTACAATAATTTAGTAGAAGCTTTTACCCAAAGCGACTTACAGAAAGTGTGTTCACCTTGAGGTAGATGAACAACCACTTAATGCTACAATCTTCAAGCACATCATTCAAGTGGGCAGCATAAACAACACAAAAGCCAGTGGTGATTCTAGACCCTGTTTATGGGGGCTTTAGCCCCCCTGTCTTATATCTCAGACCCCCTGAAAATGTTTAGTCATTCTTTTCTAAAAAATATTTTTACTTAATATCTATTTTAAAACATACCACAGATGGAGAGTGGTATTTCAATTTTGAGAGCGACCACCATTGTGGTGTTTTTGTTTTGGGGAATGTAACAGTAAATTAATTTTACATTTAGGCTTGTGCTTTGCATGTGTACATCTCACATTCTCATTGGGGGTCAAATCCTAGAATCACCTGTGACAAGTGCTAAAGGAAATGATCATAAATAAATGCAACAAGTAGTTATTTTTTACTTTTATTTTTTAAATATAGGGATGGGAGGGTTAAGGTCCCAGGTGCAGTCTAAAGACTGTGGCAGAAGATGGGCAGCGATTTGACCGTCCTGACATCAGTGGGAAGTTCATTCCACCATAGTGGTGCCAGGAGAGAGAAGAGTCATGACCAGGGTGAGCGGCCATTGGTCAGTCGGCATGAGGGAGTAACCAATCGCCTGGAGGCAGCAGAGCGCAGTGGTTGGTCTGGGGTGTAGGGTTTGACCATGGCAGAGGTAGGGAGGGACAGTAGGCCAGCAGCAGGGTCTTAATTCTGATGTGAGCGGCTATAGGGAGCCAGTGAAGGATGTGGAGGAGTGGGGTGGGGAGAGGTGGAGGGGGGGAGGGGTGAGTGGGGGTGGGGGCTTGGGGAACAAGCTGTCTCGTCAGATTTCTACTTAAAAAATGCCAACCTGTGCTGTTTTTTGTTGTAACAATGGATCAACTCCTGAAATTGGGAAACAACTATTTAGGATTGCCCGTGGATCTACACACATCCGTTCTTTTTCTGCACACGTTGCAGACGTGCTTCGGCCCTGGATTTTGGGATTTGATTTGAGATGCGAAAGGAGGTCAGAATTAGATAAAGGAACGACAAGGGGGGTCTGATTGTAATTATTATTTATTTTTTGGTGGAGTTCCCCTTTAATTAAGCAAATGCTCCCAAGATGAGTGCAGAGGAAGAACAGGGGGTGGGCGTAGGGGGAAAGCCAGACCCCGCATGAGTAGGCCTCAAACACCTCTTTTGTTTTCTTTCAAATGTGCACTTGCTCACAAGCCCTGCCAAGCACATTAAACTTCACTGCGCTTCTGTTCACAGCGTTACTAACGTGGCGACCCCTGGGCCAATACGAGAGGAGTCGGGCTATGCTCCCCATATTTATCTTGTCATTAGATAAAAATGCCTCTCTTGGCATCGGCCTCGTCCGCTGGGCCCCTCAATCAATGGCCAGAAGGCCGAAGGCTTTGATTCGCCCAGTTGGGCGTTCATTTCCAAGAAGCCAAAGAAACGAGCACTGATAATCCTGGGCTCTAAATGTACAGCCAGCTGTCATCTTTATTTCACACGAGACTGGGGGAAACGCTGGAGAAGGACGGGAGAGAGGAAAGGAGCGCGCTGAGGCCGGGAACATCTGCTGGGGCCGCCTGGCGAACAGGGCGCTGATTTGTGTGCGTTTCCGCTCCTGCTCCCTCGCCCCGGTCCAGAGGGGACTCCTCCACGGGCCAGGTGTAGAGCGCGCTCCTGGTCCTTTTCTGTTTCGGGAAACGTCCTGTGAGCAAATCCTCTTTGCAAGGTGGTGGCTTCAAAACCTTTAGAGAGGAACTCGCGATATCATTGTACTTGATTTTTTTATATGAAAAACTGTGACAGCTGCTTATGGTGTAGGTGCAGGTTTTTGGTTCTCGCCCAGCACTACGACAACCAATCAGGGCCTACAATCAAGACAACCAATCAGGGCTTACAATCAAGACCTCGATTAGTTGAATCAGGTGTAGTGCTGGGCTAGGACAGAAACCTGCATCCACACCGGCACCCAAGACGGGACAGCGATGGTCTACACTGTTGGTAGAGTAAGGAGCCAAGATGAGCTGACTGGCCTGTTTTGGTCATTAGATGTTTTATAGTCGTGGGGCCTCGGGTGGTGTAATGGTCCAAGCATTCGCCCGGAATGCGGGTTGGCCACTGCAGCTGTGGTTCGATCCCCAGCTGCGCCAGCCCGGCTCTGGCCAGGAGCCCCGATCAGGGGGCAGTGATTGGCTGTCCGCCTCGGGGGAGGGTGAGCTGGCCCGAGCTCACCGTGGAGTGCGGGGGACTTCCCTGTGGACAAAATAATACGTGAGTTCCGTCTCGGAGGAAGCGGTTCATTGCCCGCCTCGGGGGAGTGGCTTGTCCCGGGGAGGCGGGTTCATGGGGGAGGGCAAATCGAGGGTATGATTGGCCGTCAAATTGGGAGAAAAATGGGGAAAAGATCTGAAACAATATATATATATTATTGTCTGAAATGGAAATGGTTAATCTGCGATGATGGTCAAGCTCACGAGATGTGGTGATGGTGTTCTCAAAGCCTTTAGTCCTCTCTGGGCCCTTCACACATAAGACACTAAAGTACCATTTATACTGGACCATTTACCATGAGGGCCCTAGGTAACTCAAACTTAGTATATCTGTGACACTGGGAGAGGTGGAGGGAGGAGTGGAGAGGGCTGCGCCTCCCTTTTGGCTGCTGTCAGGTGCTCCTGTTCCCTCCCACAGCCTGGAGAGGACTACAGGGCCTTGGACAGCAGCGGTCTCACCTACAGGCAAGCTCACCTGAGGCTAATGAGCAATCAACTCAGCTGTGAGTCAGTAGGCCATTGCACAGCCTGCCATGCCTGATTTGGGGGAGAGGGAGAGGGGAGAGGGGAGAGGGGAGAGGGAGAGGGAGAGGGAGAGGGGGAAGGGAGAGGCAGAGCCTAGAGGGTAGATGCCTAGAGGGATTTGAGGGGGGGAGAGGGTAGAGGGTAGAGGGTAGAGGGTAGAGGGTAGAGGGAGAGGGTAGAGGGTAGAGGGTAGAGGGTAGAGGGTAGAGGGTAGAGGGTAGAGGGTAGAGGGTAGAGGGTAGAGGGTAGAGGGTAGAGGGTAGAGAGAGGGTTTTGGGCATGGAGGAAGAGGTGCTGGCTATGACCCTCTAAGCCAGGGGTGGGCAATCTTACCCTGTGTGGGCCGGTGTGGTGCAGGCTTGTTCCAACTGAACAGTGACACACCTGATTTCACTAATCAAAGCCCTGATTGAAGACTTTGATTAGCTGATTAGTCAAATCAGGTGAGCTACTGCCGGCTGGAACAAAAGCCTGCACCCACACCGCCCACACAGGGTAAGATTGCCCACCCCTGCTCTAAGCGATAGCTTTTGATTTAACTTTTTGTGGTTTGTTTTATTTTATAAAGTTTAAGGAAAATAAACTGGTCATTGGCCCTTTATTTAGCGTTTGTCTTTCATCTCCCACTCATTGACTTGTTACCTACATGGACACTTATTTGGCTCCATTAAGAATAATGTTTTGCATAATGGTGTCCTCATTATGGAAAAATATAACTGGTTGGACATCTAGCTGTAGAGAATTCACACTCCCCATCTATTAGATTTACCCCAGATAATAAAATCTATTTGTTTTGTGGGATATTCACAGTGGATACATGCATGGACACGGGGGTGCAGAAATTCCTCAGATCCTACTTCATGTGGGGTTTTAATAAGAGACGACAGCAGAGATGTGAACTTGCGGCCCTCTCAAATCCTTTGAGGACAGAGGGGTTTCAGATGACTGCAGCTGGAGAGGAGATGCAGCCGCAAACCCGCAGCAATGACCCACCCTGCACAAATGTTCAGATGTGAAGAAGGAGTAGAACAGGGGAGTTATTTAAGGGACATCTGGCAACAGCTCACAGGTACACGGTAATATTGTGTTCAGCACAATACAATACAATACAACATGCACAATATCAAGTCCAGGCTAGATGCAGTACTAGATACTCTTTAGATTAGGACATGACGAGCCTAGATGGGCCGAACGGCCCGTTCTCCTCATTATGTATTATGTTCTTATGTTTACATTTTTAGGCATTTTAGCAGATGCTCTTATCCAGACTTACACAGTTTACATTTCTTTACATACAATCCATTTGTACAGCTGGATATTTTACTGAAGCAATTCAGGTTAAGTACCTTTAGCTCAAGGGTACAACAGCAGTGCTCCACCTGGGGATTGAACCTGCAACCTCTGAGTTACAAGCCCAGTTCCCTAACCATTACACTACACTGCCAGCCGCATGTTCTTATATACAATATGAAATCCCCCAAAATATGTTTGAAGTGAGAAATGATGGCAGGTGAAAAGACAGGAAATTCACACAAGCACCTTGACCACTATCTTGACCTGTGCTTTGAACACACAATGCTTTGATACCTGCTGCGATGTACTGTATACTGTAACCACGTATGTTGGTCTACTTCAAACAAAGTACTTTCCACTGGGCAGGCTGCTGAGGACTCAATCAAACTTTCTCTTTCAATCAACAACCAAATACATTTTTCGGAGGAAAGTAGGACGAAGGTTCCCATTGCATCGGTGCGCAGACATTCATGCACTATGGCAGTGGTTCCCAACCTCGGTCCTGGGGGCTCACTGTGTATGCTGGTTTGCATTCCAACCATGATTGCAACCCCTATATTGTAACTAGCTGTTAATTGTTCTTAATTAGACACTTTTCATTTCTATTAAAGCATGATTTACTCTCTTAAGGCCATATGTCAGAAATAGCTATGCATGCCAAGAACAATAAATGTCCCATGTTCACATCCCAGGAATTTTAATCAGTCAGATCAACTAATGCTCTCATTCTCTGTAATGCGCTGTATGACACATGATTCCTTTGAAAAGAGGTTACATATTTTAATAGATTCAATTGTAGACTGGCAGGTGAAATCAGTGGGAGCCTAATGTTTGAAAATGGACAGCTGGTCACTGAAACCATTTGTGGAAAATGAAGAATTCAATGACAGAGCAATTGGCAACGAGCCAAAGCCGCATTGTGTTAAAATAAGTTTGAAGAAAAAATGATGGTAGAACTTACGCAGATGTTTTCAACAACCTTTAATTGATCAAGAGACTGGCAGTAACACAAACCAGCACACACAGGGGGTCCCCAGGACCGGGACTGGGAACCACTGCACTATGGCTTGCTAAGTAATGTAGGTAGCTAGTGTAGCAGTCCCTATCAACCCTGTGTGGACACTGGCTGTGCAGCTCTGCAGTTAGACCCAGGAAGCAGGCAGTGATATGGAGGTAGTTCTTTTTTTATTTCTGTTCCACCCAAAGTATAACCAAACATGTATTTGATGAATGTCTCCTCATGATGGTCTCATATGATATTCTGAAATCCCTTGCCTGCTATGATGTCATACTATCAGACTATGCTTATAGATAAACTAAATGTATATTTAAGTGGAAAGTTATTTGCTTCGATCTGGTTAACTAAGTTATTGCAAATTTAAACAAATAATTTATTTTAAAAAGGACAGACCAATCCCTCCCGCGAGCAACGGACAGAAAGCGCTACAGATTCATCACATCAGACACCCGCAAACAACCCCCTTCTGCCCCAAACAACCCCCAAACAACACACTTCTGCCCCAAACATTTACATTTACATTACATTTTAAGCATTTAGCAGACGCTCTTATCCAGAGCGACTTACAAGATGTGCATTAATACAAGGTGAGAACAATCAAAGTTAGCGTACAAGATCAGTGCAGTAAAACGGCAAAGACATCATTGCAGGCATCTGCGTATCATACCTGTAACATTGGGAAAGAAAAGGTTAGTGGGTTTTTTTTTTTTTTTTTTTTTTTGAACAAGTAAACAGTGGTGATGACAGATTGACTAGATGGACAGTGTTCAGTGGTAGTGGAGTCTGAAGAGGTGGGTTTTGAGTCTCTTGCGGAAGATTGGAAGTGATTCCGCAGTCCTGACCGATTGCGGGAGGTCGTTCCACCATCGAGGGACCAGGACAGAGAAGAGGCGAGACCGCGAGGAAGCGGCTGCCAGGCGCCCGGAGGGATGGGGCAGTCAGTCTGCCAGCGGAGGCGGAGCGGAGGGGTCTGGACGGGGTGTAGGGCGTGATGAGTGACTGGAGGTATGGGGGAGCAGTACCTCTGGCCGCTTGAAAAGCAAGCACCAGTGACTTGAATCTGATGCGTGCTGCGATGGGAGCCAATGCAGAGAGGAGAGTAGAGGGGTGACGTGGGTGAACTTCGGCTGGTTGAACACCAGGCGAGCAGCAGCGTTCTGGACTAGTTGCAGTGGCTTGATGGCACAGGCCGGAAGGCCTGCCAGCAAGGAATTGCAGTAGTCCAGACGTGAGATCACCAGGGCCTGGACCAGGAGTTGAGTGGCCTCTTGGGTGAGAACGGTCTGATCCTCCGGATGTTGTGGAGGAGAAACGGCAGGTCCGGGAGATCGCTGCAATATGGCTCGAGAAGCACAGCTGGTTGTCCAAGGTTACCCCGAGACTCCTGGCAGACTGGGACGGAGACACTATGGAGCCTTCCACGGTAATTGACGCATCAATCATCGGGGAGCCCTTCGCTGGGAGGAAGAGCAGCTCTGTCTTCCCCAGGTTCAGCTTCAGGTGGTGGGTGGACATCCATGCGGAGATGTCAGCCAGGCATGCAGAGATCCGTGCGGGACCTGGGTATCAGATGGAGGGAAGGAGAGAAACAGTTGAGTGTCATCAGCATAACAGTGATAGGAAAAACCATGAGCAGAAATAACAGAGCCAAGTGACTTGGTGTACAGAGAAAATAGGACAGGGCCTAGCACCGAGCCCTGCGGGACACCGGTAGAGGGTGCGGGGAGAGGAGGGATCCTCTCAGGCCACCTGGTAGGACCGGTCAGCCAGGTAGGACTCAAACCATGTCAGCACAGATCCAGAGATTCCCATCTCGACGAGAGATGAGAGCAGGATCCGGTGGTCCACGGTGTCGAATGCCGCCCGACAGGTCAAGGCGGAGGAGGACGGAGCTAAGGGATCGGGACTTAGCGGCGTGAAGAGCCTCAGAGACCGCAAGGAGAGCAGTCTCTGTGGAGTGGCCGGCTCTGAACCCAGATTGGTTGGGATCAAGCAGGTCGTTCTGTAAGAGATGAGCAGACAGTTGATTATAGGCAGCCCGCTCTAACGTTTTGGAGAGAAAAGGAGGAGAGAGACAGGTCGGTAGTTAGAGATGACAGCAGGATTCAGAGAGGGTTTTTGAGGAGGGGGACAACCTGGGCGCATTTGAGGGAGGAGGGGACAGAGCCAGAGGAAAGAGAGGAGTTAATGACATTAGAGACAAAGGGGAGGATGTCCATAGCAATGGACTGGAAGAGGGGGGAAGGAATGGGATCAAGAGGGCAGGTGGTGGGACGGTGGGAGAGAACAAGTTGAAGGATGTCCGAGTCAGGGAGGGGTGAGAAGGAGGACAGAGAGGTGGGAGGTTTAGGTAGCGGGATGGGAGAGGGAGGGGTAGGGGGAAGGAGTTGCGAATGACCTCAACCTTCTCGTGAAAGAAGGATGAGAAGTCATCTGCGGTTATAGAGGAGGGGGTGGGGGAGGAGGAGGGGTGAGGAGAGAGGAAAATGTAGCATAGAGTTTACGTGGGTTGGAAACAGAGGATTGAATCTTAGAAAGGAAGAATGCAGACTTAGCAGAGGAGAGGTTAGCGGAGAAGGAAGCCAGGAGTATGTGGAAGTCAGACAGAGCTGCAGGGGATTTGGATTTTCTCCATTTCCTTTCTGCCGCACGCAGCTTCAGACGGTTAGCACGAATGGAATCGGTTAGCCAGGGGCGGGGGGCGGAGACGAGCGGGTTTAGCGGATAGAGGACAGAGTAAGTCAAAGGAGGAGGAGAGAGAGGAAAGTAGGGTGGATGATGCTACTTCAGCAGGTAGCTGAGAGAAGGCATCAGCAGGGGAAGGGAAGATAGGACAGTAGCTGACAGGGCAGCGGGTGAGAGAGAGCGGACGTTGCGACGGACAAGGACAGTGGGAGCAGGTGAGGATGGTTTAGGGACAGAGGGGAGGGGGAGGGAGAAAGACAGAAAGGAATGGTCAGACACATGTAGAGGCGATACCGTAATGTTGGGTGAGGCACAGTTCCTGGTGAAGACCAGGTCCAGTTGGTTGCCGGCCTTGTGGGTGGATGGGGATTCAGCCATGGTGAAGTCAAAGGACTGAAGGAGGGGGAGGAATGCAGAGGCCTGGGAGGTCTCTAGCTGCAGGTTGAAGTCCCCGAGGAGTAAGACGGGAGTGCCGTCCTCAGGGAAGGCACTGAGTAGGGCATCCATCTCGTCTAGGAAACTCCCCAGTGGACCTGGAGGGCGATAAAGAACAATGATGTGCAGTTTACATGGAACAGTGGACAACCCCCTTCTGCCCCAAACAACCCCCTTCTGCCCCAAACAACCCCCAAACCACACCCTTCTGCCCCAAACAACCCCCTTCTGCCCCAAACACCCCCCAAACAACACACTTCTGCCCCAAACAACCCCCAAACCACACCCTTCTGCCCCAAACAACCCCCTTCTGCCCCAAACACCCCCAAACAACACACTTCTGCCCCAAACAACCCCAAACAACACACTTCTGCCCCAAACAACCCCCTTCTGCCCCAAACAACCCCCAAACAACACACTTCTGCCCCAAACAACCCCCTTCTGCCCCAAACAACCCCTTCTGCCCCAAACAACCCCCAAACAACACACTTCTGCCCCAAACAACCCCCAAACAACACACTTCTGCCCCAAACAACCCCCAAACCACACCCTTCTGCCCCAAACAACCCCCTTCTGCCCCAAACAACCCGCCAAACAACACACTTCTGCCCCAAACAACCCCCTTCTGCCCCAAACAACCCCCAAACAACACACTTCTGCCCCAAACAACCCCCAAACAACACACTTCTGCCCCAAACAACCCCCTTCTGCCCCAAACAACCCCCAAACAACACACTTCTGCCCCAAACAACCCCCTTCTGCCCCAAACAACACACTTCTGCCGTGCCGTCCACCTCCAGCGACTCACCCTGGCCCAACCAGCCACACGGACCTGCCTACGCAAGCAGTAAGATTGACCCAAACATCCAGGCTAATTATATCACTGGATTTGTGTTTCTTTGTATTTCCAATTGTATTCATCGTGTTATGTTTTGACTGTAACATTACGTCCGCTTTGATTACTAACTTTAATTCAGACTTGCGATCCGCCTTCTGTTAACCGACATCTCTGCATGCAGTCTTGCTAAGCTCACGGATGTGTTCCACAGGGACGGGCCTTGCTCTCCAGGAAACCTCCTCATCTCTTCCTTCCCTCTCTCCCTGCCTAGCCAAGCTCTCTTTTCTCCGAACAGAGAGATCTTCCTGCTCCAAACTATGTCCTGCATCTCGGTCTCGTTCCTCATCTCACCCCCTCATCTGATCAATTTAATCCCCAAAACATTCTTTAAATCTTAAAATATTTACCAATGATCCATTTTGTCGTGATATTAACAGGCCCTCGTGTTGCTTGGGTCACATGAATCTCAGTTTTTACCCCAAACTGGAGTGAAGCAGTTCCTCTGTTGCTTTGTCTCTCAGAAGGGCGTAGACACCGCTCCTATTGTGAGGTCACAGAGAGGTTCTCTCCACAGTGCAGAGACACACAGGGCCCCCGGGTGGCGCAACCGGTAAAGGCACTCGCCCTGAGTCCAGGTTGCCCACTGCTCCAGCCCGGCTCTGGCTGGGAGTCCCGATCGAGGGCGGCGATTGGCTGTCTGGCCCGGATGGAGGTGGGGAGGGAAGCTGGCATGAGCTTCCTGCATGCACAGAAAGCTTCCCTGATGTATCGGAATCACGGTTGACGGCCAGGCGAAGTCCATCTCTGAAGGGACCTCACCTTCGTCACTGCCGGGACCAGGGTAGCGGCTGGTCCTGTGGCTGCGGGCTGCGGGCTCGTGGGGGGAGTGGGGGGGAAATTGAATCAAGAGTACCATTGGCCACCAAATTGGGAGAACAAAATGAAAGCAAAAAAACTGCACAGTTGCCTCCTACAGTGAAGTCAGAGAGATTGTCTTCGAGCCTGTGTCAAAAATGGGCAGAGGGCCTTCTTGGCCAGGCGGCATGCAAACCTAGCAGAACCTAGCTAGCCTAGCTCACTGACTGTTCTACACAGAGAAATCTCAGATGAGGAATATGGTGTACGAGGGGTTGGGAGACTAACACAAGATTAACAAAGGTTATTATTTATTTTTTTTCCACGAGATAGTCTAAACAACACACCCACTGCCTGTGGGCTATGAATCTGTCTTAAACCTGTCCACAGACAGAAGATGTTTTCACAGCCTTCCTGAGGGTTAGGAAGGGCCTGCCTCGGACACATTTCTGTCTGCGTGAAGAGATGATTAAACTCCAGCTATTTGTGTAAAAGCTGCAGCAGTGGTCAGAGGTCAGGCCTTTGTGAGAGGCCCCTGCCTCTCCGGCCTTTTGTTACTCTGCGGCTGCTTCCTCCGTTCAGTCCTTGCAGCCTAAATATATCTCTCCTTTCACGCCCGTGACACGTTGGGAACGGCCCCCAAGGCCAGGAAACAACCCGGCCAGAACACGGAGCCTTTGGGACTCATCTCACCAGTGTGCTGTTAGATATGGACAAAGGCTTATGCTGGGATTGGGCCATAATTGAATAGTATTCCGTTTGGAATTTCAGCCATATTTTTTCACTAAATACAGCCAGTTTTATTAAGGGTGATTCAAATTCTGTTTAACAGCTCTCGGGTTGTAATGGAAACCTGTTTTTATAGAGCGCTGGTGTCATGAACTTTTAGCCAATAGATTTGTGATCGCCCACTGAGGTTTTGTATTGGACCCTGAGTCTAAATGTAAGTTTAATTCAGACCGCAAGTTCCCACACATTTGCTGCACTGTTGTAATGGACAAATCGTCTTTTCTACATGTGGAACATGGATTCCAGACAGCTGTCTGGAAACCAACCCAAAACAGTAAATGTGTTAAAAATGCAGACCAATGTAATATTCATTTTGTTATATTCAGACTTGTAACAAAATACTTTGTATAGGAGCACTCTTGCACTTTAGGAAGTGTATCAGACAGGTTTAGCTTAGGCCAGGGGTGGGCAAGTCCAGGCCTGGAGGGCCAGTGTGTGTGTAGGTTTTTGTTGCCACCAATTTCCCTGGCTCAATTCCCTTATTGGCTGTATACACCAGTGATGGTTCACTCGTAGATTAGATCATAGTGAACGTAATTCGGCCCGCCTCGTAGGATCCCGTATCAAACGTGCAGTACACCAATACTGTAAGAGCGGAAATACAGAACTCATGCAACAAATAAAACCAGAGAGTAATCGCCACTCTCGCTCTGTCCCTCTCTCCTTCTGTTGAAAACATCTCGCATCGTTCTCTGTCTCACCGGCACCTCAGACAAGAGGCCTCGTGAAGACACACACGAGACAAGACAACAGCTGAACCGCAACAGAGAGCTCCACGAATTTAGCTGCAAACAACGCAAATTCGTGAAGAGCTGTGAAAGTATACAGCGAGCAATATCAGACATTTGAGTGGTACAGAAGCGGCCAGCGCCCTTCCTCAACACTCATCACCGACAATTAATTTTGTGCCCTGGGAAAGGAATCAGAGACTCCACTAACAATGAAATGTTCACAATAACTTTGATTTGCCTAACAGCCCCATTGTGGTAAAATAGTAACAGCACAATGAATATTTTGATGCCTGCTTCTGCCTAGAGAAGGGATCTCTGTTTTGACACCGAAGTCACCCTCCCCCATTCGACCCGGTCCAGGGGACGGCTCATGGCCTTTCAGATACAGAATTCAGCTCAATTAGGGCACAGGCCATTTATCCCAAAGGGTGCACTTGAATTACTTTGCAGCCTTTGTCTGGAGTGATCAATAAATGTGAACAAGGGGTTGCCTGTGTTCTGCGGGGGCTTTTCCATCCCGATGTTTACACAGTTTTGTCCATCGTAGTGGCTTGGGCTTGCTGTAATGGCCTAAAGTGCAAACTGTATGTTTCCTCGTTAGAATTTAAATTCTCGGACTGAAAGGCCTGCAGAAACAGTGGCCATTGAAAGCAGAACAACCGCACATTTTTACTGGTCTGAAAGTTGGCATGCCACACTGAGGGA
The DNA here is from genome assembly GCA_029706075.1 of Aldrovandia affinis. NCBI lineage: Eukaryota > Metazoa > Chordata > Actinopteri > Notacanthiformes > Halosauridae > Aldrovandia > Aldrovandia affinis. Next base: position 23,187 of record JAINUG010000461.1, read on the forward strand.
GGAAATAATTTCCTGGAACAAAGTTATTAAGTGCTAAATGATATGAATCTCAGAAAGGAATGTGCAATATTTGGGGCTATTAAAATCTGAAAAGCGCAGCGCCATCTTAAGTGCCTGCCATTGGACTTTGCACCGGTTGCAACTCAAATTAAGAAGAAAAAAATGGCCCCACTGTTGAAGGCCTCCAGTTTCTAATGCCTTTTGCCGTCAGCATTTGGCGAATTTGAATAATATTGGTTGAACTGAATGAAACTCCCAGCCTATTCAACACAGGCAGATAGTTGCATAAACTTTGTCCCTAAAAAAAGGGGCAAAAGCCTGGCCGCGGAGATGACAGGGTGTGGGTGTAGATGACCCTCTTTAATGTCTGGGCCCTAGGGGTAGGCTGGACAAATGACTGTGATTTGACTTTGAAGAGCGTGTGTCTTTCATGTCAGGGCTAATGCGATGGTGAATGGCGGAGCGGTTGAATGGGCCGGATTGTGATTTAGTGTGTGAATGACCCCACACTCTGTCTGGCCCTCACACAGCTCAGGGGTCAGGAGGGGGCTGTCAGGGCCACTAAGGAGTCCTCCTCGTTACCCGATGGTGGCAAATTTGATTCCCAGATGGGACACTCCTGTTGAACCCCAAGTAATTAACCTGAGCTGTTTGAGTAAAACTCCAGCTGAATAAAATGAATAACATGCAGGTGGTGAATAGAAGACCGGGTCCTAGTGTCTTATGGCGTGAGAAACTTCCCATACTGTCACCTCCTCAACGTGTCACCACCACTGTCACCTCCTCAACATGTCACCACCACTGTTAGGCTGGTTATCGTTGATCGGGTGTGGATGGTTTGGAACTCCCTCGTGGCTGCGTGTGTTCTCTGTCCCTCTCCTAATAGGTATGCTGCCATAGCTTACTTCTGTCAGGGCAGTCTGTATATTTCCTATGCTTGTGCTCCTCCTCTAACTCTAGAATTTTTTACTTCAGACGAGCTGACTTTAATAAAATTAGAGAAAATCTAAGTAATATAGATTGCAGAACTGCGAATGAAAAATGTATTACATTTAAAAGGGTTATTGTAGATGTGTAAAAGTAAGGAAAAAAAGGATGAAAAAACTGTCTCCACATTGGATGACTAAATCTTTATGGGAGATTTTGAGACAAAAGAAGCGACTGTACAGAGTATATAAAAATGAAAACTCAGAGAGAAACGTAGGTATTTGTAATATGCGGACTAAGGCTAAAAAGGAAATAAGATCAGCTAAAAGGCAGTTTGAAATTAAAATTTTCCAAGATGCAAAAAGTAATCCTAAGCAGTTTTTTTATATTGTAGGAGAAAATGAAAGCTAGTGATGAGGTTAAGTGCATTAAGAATAAGGAAGGAACTTTATAATAATAAGGATATTGCTAACACAGTAAATAGTTACTTTGTTGAGAGCTTTACCAGAGAAGAGGTTATAAATATGCCACAAAGTATAGCCAATGTACAGACTGCTTTGGAGGACTTTGAGATAATGTATGTAGAAGTACTAGGAAAAACTACAAAAACTTAAGACAAATAAGGCAGTAGGCCCTGATGGCATATATCCCAGAGTACTCAAAGAACTTGGGAAAATTATATATAAACCGCTATATATTGTATATATATCATATCTGTATATTGACAGATATTTTTATGCAATCCATAAACACTGGAGAAATACCAGGTGACTGGAAGCAGGGTAGTGTAATTCCAGAAGGGGGACCATACTGACCCAGGGAGCTATAGGCCTGTCAGTTTAACTTGCATCTCATGTAAAATGCTGGAATGTATTGTAAAAGTAAATGTAAAAGTTGTAATCATTCTTTAAAAATAATAGTATTTTAAGGGAGAGCCGACATGATTTTCTCAAGGGGAGGTCATGACTAACAAACCCCTTTGATTCGAGGCCAACACAAGGTGAATATTTTAAATTGAATTTCAATTGAATCTGGCGAGGAGTTTGTCCATATGTTCCTGGAGGTCTCCAACCTGGGCACCAGGCAGGCAACATGCCATTCAAGACTTATTTTCCCGCAAACAGACTATACTGTCAACACCTCTAATAATTGAGTCCCCCACTATGACTAACTCCCTTTTCGTGGGTGGTGTGGCCGCCAGGGTGCCCTGGGGCCCTGCCATCAGTTCTTCCATCGGGCTGGAATCGGTTGGACACCAAAAGCTCTGGAGATGATGCTCCTTTTCTAAGCTTGTGCCCCTACCATCACCCAACTCTGTCTCCCTACCTGCTCTAGAGTCTCCCCCTACCCAGCTTCACTGTGCAAGCGGACTTCCTAAAGGGCATACTAATAAGTAGTACAAATTCCGCAGCGCACTCAAGACTAGCAAGTTGGGCTTTGAGATCAAGAATCTTGCTCTCGAGATGCTTCACAAGCTGACAACACTCACAGGTGAAAGCCTCCTGGAATTCTCCCTCCAGAAACGCAACCATTCTGCAACACTCTCACTGCGCTGCCAATGAAACAGCAATGAAATGACAATAGTTACATTTCTGTTGATTCAAGTACAACAAAAATATCTTTAATATAAAGCTTTAATAAATATAAATCTTTAAAAGCCCTGTCATGCCCTCCCGACCCCTACCCCCCCAAACCCGGTTCCTCAGATTTACAACACAACAGCTGCCACTGTTCTAATCATAACAAAAACTACTAAAAAAAAAGGGTTCCAGCACCTATAGGGCTTGGACCCCAAATAATAAATATGTGTGCTTGGAGACCGTGCAGCCACAATGCACAGTAGTGCTGGATCATGAAGCACACACACACATCTACATGCTTCACACTTCCTGTGTGTGTGTGTCCTTCTCGCTCCACACCCACAGAAACATTTGTTCCTGAGTGACAGGATGCCATTCCGGTCTCTTTGCCAAAAATGAGAACATAACTTCCTTTGAGCGGTAGTTCCCCTGCCTCACCCAATCAAAGCCTGAGTGTTCAACCCTGACAAATGCTTTACATCATCTGTCAGTACGCCTGACAGGGACAGCGCCTTGCATGTGGGCAAGTGCACAAATTAACAGTGTTTGTCTTGTGCAGCCCATTGTGTGTAATTAGCCACAAATTGTTTTACCTGCACCAGTCAATTGTCCTCTGCCTACAGTTCCACACATTTTATACTCTGGTTCATGGTATCATTTAATTTTCTCCAACTCATAAATGCCCCTAATCTGCCCTGGGACCTAGACAGACTCCGTTCATGGAGGGTACTGCCTTCAGAGTATTTGTGTTCACTGTGCAATCATGTCCGTTGATAAGATTACCAAACATGGAAATGTGGGATATTTTCCTGAATTCATGAAAACAGGGAACAACGGAAATGACAAATCCAAACATGCCATTGAGCGATCAAAGCAGTGAGACGGCACTGAGAGATAAGCAGGGCCGTGTGTGTGTGTGGGGGCGAGAGGCGGCAGGGCCGTGTGTGTGTGGGGGCGAGAGGTGGCAGGGTGTGTGTGTGTGTGGGGGCGGCGGCAGGGCCGTGTGTGTGTGTGTGTGTGTGTGTGGGGGCGAGGAGGCAGGGCCGTGTGTGTGTGGGGGCGAGAGGTGGCAGGGCCGTGTGTGTGTGTGTGTGTGTGTGGCAGGGTGTGTGTGTGTGGGGGGGCGAGGCAGCAGGGCCGTGTGTGTGTGGGGGCGATGCGGCAGGGCCGTGTGTGTGTGGGGGGCGAGGCGGACTCCAAACACTCTCCCTGTGTTCTTCTCCAAGCACAATAAAGGACTGGGACCTGACCTGCACCACATAGGCCATGTCCAAATGTACTCTACTTTCACATCTAGTGTTTAGTATGCATTTTGAATATGCAAGGTTAGATTCGATTAGAAAGCTTTGTAGTACGCAACACATAGTATGTTTGAAGCACCCGGATGGGATATTCACTTTGCCAAAATGTGAAGTATGCATTCACTGTACACTATTACAGAAACAAATGGTGATTTTGATCCCGCAATTAATTGAGCCAGGCTATTTCCATGGAGACATAAGTTGTTTCCGGTCAGCGGGGAAATTTTGAACAAATATTTCCCGGCTGACCGGCAGCTGCTGAAGCTTGAGGGCACACGTGTGTTTGTGTATCTAAACTGCAATAAACAAAATATTATATCCTTATAATCCAAATTATTTAAAGTTAATCGGTGCAAAGTTGACCAAAGTTTAATAAAGTTGCTTAGGCTTCTTCTAGCCTAAGTTGGCTATTTACGTCAATTACGTATTTTTTATTTGACTACTTTGCTGGCTAGCCAGCTGGCCCCCTATACCGTTTAACATGGCATTAGTGAGTCAGCTTGTGTACACCAAATAGATGACATCACTTCCACTACTAGGTGAGCAGAAAGAATGCACATATTTCCAGCACACTGCATGCTTACAGTATGGGCATTCAGACATGGCCAGGTGATGACCTGTTCCCTCTGCTGCAAAACCTAATGGTCATTCATTTCCTGTAGTGGTTGTTATAGCAATGATTCATTTCCTGTAGTGGTCATTATGCACACTTAGGTGCAGGTGATGCACCTGTTCCCTCTGCTGCAAAACCTAAAGGACAAAGGTTCAGGTGTACGGACTTGATCTCTTCTCGGCTGGTGAGCAAGATTCTGATGGGGGTGGGAGACGAACAAAAATAGGATCCGGGGGAGAGGGAGAGCCGGCATGAGTTCGTCGAGGAGAAGGTTAAGGAGTCCGTGGAAGATTTCCCGTCTCGAAAGCGGCAGGAACACTCAGCCAGGAATGTGTGTCTCGATTCCGGAGGACGGGCGACGAACTTGTGAGGGTGGGGAATTGAAGTAAAATATAGGGTTTAATTGGCAACCAAATTGTGAGAAAAACGGGGAAAAAATCTGGATCCTTGAGCACAAAGACTATTTTCCCAGATCCTGGATGAACACAGGCAGCATTCTTATCAATATAATTCTGCGCTTCACCTGTAAACAGTGCTGTAAGCTGGCCTTCATTTACCTGACACTAAGCATGAGGATACGCTACAGTGGTTCTTCTTCAGAATAACACAATAGCAAAGCAATGGTTGCTTTCTTACTTTACTTTACTTTCTTACTTCATAGAATCAATATGGATTTAATTGGGATTTCTTGCTACTTATCAAAACTACTAAATAATGTCAAAGTGGAAAAAATACTTGAAAGCTTTTCTAAATTATTTACCAATAAAAAACAGACAATAATTGATTCCAGAAGTATTCACCCCTTTTGCTAAGACACACCTAAATAAACAATGAATGCAATTAATCTTCAGAGGTCACAAAATTATTTGATTAGAGTCCACCTGTGTACAATAAAGGTGTTTCAAATGATTTCAAATGACATACATCTGTCTGTGAGATGTCCCACAGTTGGTTAGTGCATTCCCAAACAGGAGCTTCTTCATGAAGACCAAAGAACATTCAAAGCAAATCCAAGAAAAGGTTCTTCAAAAGCACCAATCAGGGGAAGGATATAAGATTTCAAATATATATTTTGAATATCCCCAGAGCACAACTTTGAATTTGCCTAGAACAGGCAGTCCTCCAAAATTAAGCATCCTTGCGAGAAGTGAATTTGTTAGGGAGGAGACCAAGAGGCCTATGACAACTCTGACAGAGTTGCAGTCTTCCATGGCAGAGATGGGACTGAAACTGTCCATGGGACAACAATAGCATACAGAATATAACAAAAGCCATGTTGGAGTGGCTTTAAAACAAAAAAGGCAATATGTTGGAGTGGTCCAAACAAAGCCCAGACCCCAATCCCGTTGAGAATCTGTGGGAAGATTTTAAAGTTGCTGTTCACCTACAATTATGCAATGTCCAGATGCGCAAAGCTGGTAGAGACTTACCCAAATAAATTCATAGCTGTAATTTCAGCTAAATTCTCAATGGAGAAGAGTTGGCTCCTGTTTTATTGTATGGTAAGAAGCCAATCCTTGTTTGATGTGTTAAATCCTATTAAATAATGTGTCATCAATGTCACCCCAATGTTTTTAAATTGCCTTTTGTCAGAAAAAGTGGTATGATGAGATGAGGTGTGGCGTGTCCCTGACAGGCAGCACACACCACACCAAAGTGTGGGCCGTTAGACCGCTACGCCATCCGCCGCCCTTCTAGAAAAGACTTTTAACACAACTTATAGTGTATTTAAAATGATATACAATGAATCTACAATTCACTTCTGAAATTAAAAATGCATTTAATGTCAGTTACCTGTCACATTATTTAATATGTCATACTGAAAGACTGGGTAGCCCCAAAGCATCCAGTGTGAAATCTGCCAATTTGTTTCATCAGCAGAAAAATAAACATTGAATGATGTCATGACTTGCAAAGATTTGCTAGGATCTTAAATACACTTTTAACCCTAAGCTGAGCCCTGTGATCGCTATTGGTTGATTTCCCTGTGCACACAACAGGGGTACTGAACGTTGAGTGATCCAGAGTTATTTGATGTGGCAGGTGTTGTGGTCCACTAGAGTTAACTCTCCTAATATTTGTTAAAGTTAGCCTTAAAAGTTCTGTGGGTATTACAGACATTGCCCTAGATTGCTTCTCACCTTATCTCTCAGACAGACAGTTCTATGTTCTATGTGAAAAAGATGATTTTAAAAATGCTTGGTGTTGTCCAACCAATCAGTTTCTCTGGGTTTTATATTCTCAGAGATCAGCTCTCAGGTCCTTTTGAAGTGTTTCTATTACTTTCTGTTGGGGGGAGTCACAGAAGACAAAATAGTTTGAATTGCAAAAAAGTGTCTCGGTCACAAACCTGTGTAGGACTCTCTCTGCGGTGTGCAAAGGGTTAGGGTGGT
>JAINUG010000461.1:35000-145000 GCA_029706075.1 Aldrovandia affinis
ATGAATAAAAACTGAGCCTATTGTTACACACAGAAAGAGATGTGACACATTTCCTCAAGAAGTCACTCGGAAAGAAGCAGACAGAGCTCTCATAATGCAAAGCAGAAGATCAATTTTATTGATGCCAGGAACTCCAGTGCCACTCAGTGAGGCGTGAGAGGTGGAAGGGTTCTCTCTCCTGACCGCACGCATGTCCCGTTACACAGCTCTGCGTGTGGAAGTCCGGCCCAGGACCGTGCCCCGGGACCCATGGAAATATCCCACAACTCATTTCATCCTTTAAAAATGCATTATTATTATTATTATATATGTTTTTAAACAGGGACCAGGAGGGCACGGAGGGTAAGAGGCAGTCGATGAGCCCAGTTTTCCCTCCTGAAGTAATGCACAGAATGGAATGCTGCCATTACCCAGTTTTAAAAAGGTTGAAGGGTGTGAGAGGTGGTTTGATGGGTGTCATAACAGAATAGCCTTAAATGCCCTGTAAACAGGAAATAAATTGGGTGGGGGTGGGGAGGGGGGGTTTCTTGGCAGGGTAGTTTTGAGGTAATGTACTAACGGCTAAATCTCCTGTGGACCACACAGGACGTGATTTTACAGCAAGGTCACCTTAATCTCACGCGGATTTAAAAAGAGGGGACTGCACCTCCAGCTTCGGTCTTCGCCCACGTCATATTTTACACCTGCCCTTCAACAACGTGCGGTCAGGAACACCTGTCAGTCTTTCGACATACAATAACGTTGCCACGGACTGTGAAGAATCTCCATTTTAGGTGGTCAACTCCAACCAAAGGGGGCCTTGTTTTCTTTGTACAAGAACACAGACTCAGAACAAGCAGCCACTCTGCTCACGCTGGCACGAGGTCAGATCAAACCCATGTGGGGTTTTTTCTCCAATAAATGCCCTCTTGTGTAACAGGCCTGTCTTTCTGCTCTATAACTAAGCTGTAATATACAACCTAAATTGTCTTTTTTTTCCTCTTCCTTTTTCCATTTTGTATTTTTTTTTTTAACCCAAAATATTCTTCTCTAAATTGTGCATTCACTTGAAGGTCAAAATGTTTAAAGGCAACTAACAGTCTATTTTGTACAATGGTCAACCCCCTCCGTAGCCAAATGGAGAGGGAGGGAGGGAGGGAGGGAGGGAAGGAGGGGAGGGAGGGGGTAACGTCTTTAAAGTTCACTTTTTGTGGAAAAGGGAAGGGGGCATGGGGGAAGGGGTGCTGTGTTTACTGAGCTGAACACAACGAGAAAGTCATCTGCCCCCTGGTGGCGGTGGGAGGGGAAGCGTGCGTGATGTGTCAGTTGTTCTCGATCTCCTCCAGATCCAGGTCGGCGCAGTCGAGCGGGAACAGCACCTCCTCCTCCTCCTCCTCTCCGCTGTCGCAGTCGCTGGCGTCAGCCTCCTCGTCGCTCTCGCTCACCGCGGCCGCGCTGAGGCTGCGCAGCTGGGGGCGCCGGGGGCGGGGCCTCGGGGGCAGCACGGGCGCGCGCCGGACAGGCTCCTCCCCCACGCCCACCAGGCCCACCGCCGCGTCCTCGTCCTCCTCGTAGTCCAGGGAGCAGAGGCTCTTAGAGTTCTTTAGAGTCTGCAGGGCGAGAGAGGGAGAGAGAGAGAGGGGAGGATGAGGGAGAGGGAGAGAGAGAGGGGAGAGAGAGAGAGAGAGAGAGAGAGAGAGAGAGAGAGAGAGAGAGGGGGGAGGATGAGGGAGAGGGAGAGAGAGAGGGAGAGAGAGAGAGAGAGAGAGAGAGAGAGAGAGAGAGAGAGGGGGAGGATGAGGGCGTGGGCCAGGAAACAGACTCCACAACGGGACGACTGACAGACACACAGACACACACACACAGGCACACAGACAGACACACAGACAGACACAGACACACAGATACACTGGCACACTGGCACACTGGCACACTGAATCAAAACCGTTCTTACTCAGAACCACTTCCATAAACGTATTAAACATGAAATACGCCCGGGGAGCAGCACGTACCACAGAACCCAACTGCCCACAACAGACGAAGGTGAAGAGGTTCTGTTCTGTGGTTCTGTGTGGCTCAGTAGGTAGAGCGTGGTTCTGTGTGGCTCAGTAGGTAGAGAGTGGTTCTGTGTGGCTCAGTAGGTAGAGCGTGGTTCTGTGTGGCTCAGTAGGTAGAGCGTGGTTCTGTGTGTCTCAGTAGGTAGAGCGTGGTTCTGTGTGGCTCAGTAGGTAGAGCGTGGTTCTGTGTGTCTCAGTAGGTAGAGTGTGGTTCTGTGTGGCTCAGTAGGTAGAGTGTGGTTCTGTGTGGCTCAGTAGGTAGAGCGTGGTTCTGTGTGGCTCAGTAGGTAGAGTGTGGTTCTGTGTGGCTCAGTAGGTAGAGCGTGGTTCTGTGTGGCTCAGTAGGTAGAGCGTGGTTCTCTGTGGCTCAGTAGGTAGAGCATGGCGTTGGCAATGCTTAGGTTGTGGGTTCGATTCCCACTGGGACCACATATACTGAAAAGTGTATGCATTCACTACTGTATGTCACTTTGGATAAAAGCGTCTGCTAAATGGCATATATTATATTAAGAGGAACCCGACGCCAGAACGCGAGGGAATCGCTTTGCTCACGAGCCAAAAACCATCCGGTAAGGATTTCAGTTACTACACACGTGGAAACCTGGGATCTGCACAAAGATTCTAAGAGTAGGAGTGCTGATCTAGGATCAGGTTTCCCCTGTCCATATCCTAACCATATCCATTATGAGCTAAAAGGCTGAACTGATCCTAGATCAGCACTCCTACTCCAGGTCTTATTTCCTCCACCTGCCAGGGGGAAGCACAACGGCTGACAGTAAAGCTCATTAGGAACTGGGTCAGAATGAGTCAGTAATGAGGGGTCGGGGTTTGTCTCCCACCTTTGACCTGAACCTTATTCACACACATCAGCTTTACAGGACATCTTCACTGCGGCCTCTTACTGAGACCGTTAGAAACAGACCTTTTGGCAAGCAAATATCATACTCTCTACATTAGTGTGAATGGGGGTGCAGCGATGGAACGAACGGCCAGAAATCCCTAAAGACTACGGCCAGAGATGTGTGTGTGTGTGTGTGTGTGTGTGTGTGTGTGTGTGTGTGTGTGTGTGTGTGTGTGTGTGTGTGCGTGTGCCTCCCTCCTCACTTATCAACATCCTACACAAGGCCTAAGGAGTCATTCAGAAACCGAGCAGAGAAGGGATGAAATGTGGCTCACATTTTTAACAAAAGTGTTCAGGGTGGACAGACAAAGGTCCTGAGGCAGCTCTCTCTCTCTCTCCCCCTCCTCCGGCACGGTCCTGTCCCGCACCGGCTGGGGCGTGAGCGCCTCAGCACACAGAGAGAGAGAGATGAATAAGAGCGCTCACTTCATTAAAGGGCATTCCCAGCCTCGTTCCCCTTTGTGGCTGTGTGAGCGCGGGCCGGGAGGAGCGCGCAGCGACAGATGCTCCTGCGGGCCGCGTCTCTGAGCCCCTTTCAGAGCCGGGAGAAAAGCGCAGGGCTCCTTTATTCTGGGAGAGTGGTGGTGCACCCCCCCCCCCTCCCGGCCTGCTCTCTGGGCCTGTGGGGGCGCGGGGGGAGGGGGGGGGGGACACAAAGGCTCGACTTGTCTGTGCCCCCGCTCCCGGCGGTCGATTACCATCTCGTGTTCCTGCCTCTCCTCCACGGCGTTCCCCGCGTCCCGGGCCAGCCGCCGCCCCCCGAATCCTGGCTTTAAACGTCCGCGCTCCGCACAGCACAATGGACAGAAAGGGGCCCTTTGATTTCTCACGCGTCGGGCAGAAGAAAGACGCCCCAGGGGCCCTGCCGCCCCCCACTGCCCCCACGGGACGGCGTGAGGCTCGCTCTCGCCCCCATCTCAGGCTGAAGGGTCTACATTTCCATACCCACCCCCCTCAAATTAAAACAATTAAAATTCCTTTCCGAACGCTGAAGAGGAACGTGGTTGTTGGCTGATCCTGGATCAGTGACGGTGGGTCTGCCCCAGCAGGTGTGTGAAGGCTTGGGGCTCCCCCCACTGCACCACGGTCAGTTACAATCAGCCAGCGGGCCGCCCAGGACCCCTTCAGCCACCACACTGCCCAGGGCCCCATCAGCCACCACACTGCCCAGGACCCAGGGCCCCTTCAGCCACTGCCCAGGGCCCCTTCAGCCACCACACTGCCCAGGACCCAGGGCCCCATCAGCCACCACACTGCCCAGGGCCCCATCAGCCACCACACCGCCCAGGGCCCCTCCAGCCACCACACTGCAGCCACCACACTGCCCAGGGCCCCATCAGCCACCACACTGCCCAGGACCCCATCAGCCACCACACTGCCCAGGGCCCCATCAGCCACCACACTGCCCAGGGCCCCTTCAGCCACCACACTGCCCAGGGCCCCATCAGCCACCACACTGCCCAGGACCCCATCAGCCACCACACTGCCCAGGGCCCCATCAGCCACCACACCGCCCAGGGCCCAGGGCCCCATCAGCCACCACACTGCCCAGGGCCCAGGGCCCCATCAGCCACCACACCGCCCAGGGCCCCATCAGCCACCACACTGCCCAGGGCCCCATCAGCCACCACACTGCCCAGGGCCCCATCAGCCACCACACTGCCCAGGGCCCAGGGCCTCTCCCCCCGCAGGGCTGCGCACACAGGGCCCCGGAGGGCTGGCGCTCACACTCGGCCTTGGTTAAGCCAATTAGCCTGCCTAACTGAGCTAATTGCCTGTACATGGAAACACTCCTGCACTCAGATCTTGACGAATGTGAAAATGTCTCAGGTTGAATGACAGCTGAAGGCTGTGCTTTGTTTGTGTCTTTTATTAGTTTTAGAAAAGGTTGATCAAAAGTTTCAGATCAGGCTAACTATTCGGTTGTTAGCATAAGTATAATGTCATCTCGTTCTTATGTATAATCAAAAGATGTGACTGTCTGTCCATCGCAACGATACATTTATTCACACAATAATTCCAATCAATAAATCCACTCAGAACGCATTCCATATCCTTGAGTTTCAGCTGTGAATGCTACATCACTTTTGTCTTTGAACGACACACACACACATCCATCAAACTTTGCGAGGGCCTTTTTTGGGTGATGGCCGTGCCGTTGCGAAGGAACCCACTGCCTCACGGCGCTCTGTTGTTGGTACGACGATGTTGACACGCGCACCATGGAGAGCGCCGCCCTCTGAGGGGCTGGATTGCGCTCTCATTGGCCCCTTTCCCACATGGAATCCGCAACACTGCCAGGTTCAATTATCCGGGTAAGGTAGCGTTTTCATCTGGGTCTCCTGTACGGAAAGATTCTGTATAGATTCACATCCATCTATCTGATGTTAGGAAAATAGCCTCCATAAAGTAGCGTCAGTAGCTAGCTAGATGTGAAATGCTAGTAACTCGGGGTTTAAATTGTTAAAATAGTTTAAATGTTTGGCATGATCATTTAACTAGCTAGTGCATTTACATAACTTATGATATAAATTATATTATATTATGAACGCACCTCTTGTTCTAAACTAGAGCCAGGATGATGGAAGATTTCCGTAAATCTTACTCGGTCCTGAGCAGGAAAATTGCCGGAGCACCCTATACAATGTCTTGAAGCTGGGGACCGTAAAAAAGCCCTGTGCCACATTCATTCCAAACCCCTTTATGGAGGAGGACATATCTGACATTTCTGAAAAGATCTGACAAAGGGAGACCTTTCATCTCAATTCAATGGCCTTAGCGATGGAAATCCTCAGTCTGCAAAATGACATCCAGCTGAAGTCACATCAAACTCTCTGCTCAATCCTGGAGCCTTGTGGATGCAAAGAAGTACAGCAACATTAGCACAGCAGCCATGGAAGCTGCTGCTTTATTTGGTTCAACTCATCTGTGTGAATCTGCCTACTCCGGCATGAGCTTTATCAAGTCGAGGTTCAGAACTCGTCTCACTGATGAGCACCTGAACGACTCCATCAGAGTTACCCTCTCAGGACACACAGCGGATTACAAAGCACTGGTGCATGCTACGCAGTGTCAAACCTCTCATTAAAGAGAAACATGTAGTATAAAGTTACTTAAGTGCAATGTTACGTCAATCATAGAACTACATATGCAGTTATATATCCAATAAAGATATATAAATATAAATTAGTAGCTCGGTGCATTTTTTTATTTTGGTGAGTAGCTCTCATCCTAGAAAAGGTTGGAGACCCCTGCTTTATTAAAATGTCACTTTCGCTAAGACTAGCTAGCTAGCTAACAAAGCAAGGGTAGAAATGTGTTTGTTTTAGATCCCAGCTAGCACCACTAGCATTTTGCAAATCAGCATCAAAACAGCCTGCAGCAGTAGATGCTCGCGAACCGAGATAGAATCAGCTCTTAAGAGAAGGCACAACAGTTGGCGAATGGTCCTGTTGTTAGTAGACTGCCAATTTCCTAAAGGCTGTTGTTTATGAAAAGTAGAACTCACTAACGGTTTTGAAATGTGTACATTATTTTCCAACTTCTCCAACATGCCACTTTCATGAAGGACTTGGAGGAGTTGGTTTTGCCACCATTTTGATAGAAATGAGATGTTGGCAGTCGCCCCTGGTGGGGACCTGTAATAATTAGTATAAATTGACATAAAATCCGGAGGCAAAACTCACTGAGCCAGAGGATTAAGGTGGAGCGAGGGTGGCCATTTCCACTGAAAACCCGTCTGCGAGAACTACAAACACAAGCCCCGCAAGCAGGACTCTTCATGAACAGGAATCAACGAGCAGCACTTTACTTTACCAGATGGACTACAATCGGACTACAATTTGCGGACACCGCATCCCATTTATAGCCAATCCTGTGAGCGATCCTCCTAATCCGGTATTTTGGCTGCAACCCAAGTCAGAGCAGTCTCAATAACCCCCCCCACCGCACACACACACCCCCCACACACACACACACACACACACACACCCCACAGAGCACGCTCAGCCAGCGTCCCCACACACACCCCCACACACACACACACACACACACTCCCCACAGAGCACGCTCAGCCAGCGTGTGAAGCCAGCGCTGAAACAAGCCCTGGCAGCAGCTCTGCGATGGTCTACAACAGGGCCTGGGCAGCCTTTCAACCTCATTAATCCCACAGATAATCTCCATCGGCTCTGTGAGACCCCCCCCACTGCAGAGGGGGGCCAGCTGCCCCGAATGAACCCCATACTCTGGTCCCAGCCCCAGGGCTCACGGCCAGCGAGGGGGGAAGGGGGCTTATCATTATCAGCGCAAATGCAGAGGGTGACTGCTGTAGAAACATACCATCAGAGCTGTGACCAGGTCACTGTTATGCAAGTCATCATAAGTAATCAAGTTACCATAAGTAAGTCTCAAGTCTTAACCTTCAAGTTTCAAGTAAGTCCCAAGTCATGAAGGGTTAAGTCTCAAGTAAAGTCCCAAGTCACCGTGTTCAGGTCAGCTCAAGTCACAAGTCCCCAAATTTCAGGTGGCAAGTCCTCAAGTCACATTCAAAACAAGTCTCTCGAGTCATCCAGCTCAAGTCCAAGTTTATTTGACCACAACCATAACACATTCTAATGCATAGGCTATGTTTTATTTAATTAACCAGGTTGGTCTCATTGGGATTTAAAATCTCTTTTGCAAAAAAATAGGCTAACAAACGAATGATCACACATAGCCTAATGTCTTAAATTGTAGCCTAAAGCTGAACATAAAGTGGCTATAGCCTATCGAAAATAACTTACTTGAGTCGGAGACCATCCGATGGCCTACTTCCCCAGTCATTTCATGTCATGACACAGGAACACTAGCTTGTCTAAATGTTTTGGCAAAAGGCTGCTCCTCGTTTTATTAACAATAAGCCCTGCCTTGGAAAACGCGGGAGTGCCACTAGGGGGCGCCAATTGGCTGTCCGCCCCAGGGAGGGGGGAGGGAAGCCGACAGGACGTTTGCTGCGTATAGGAATGGCTCTGGAGTACCGGAGTTACGGTCGACGGCTTGGTGAGTGCCATCTCGGCGAACTCACAATACGAGGGGGACTGACATGAAAAATAGAGGGTGTAATTGGCTACTAAATTGGGAGAAAATGGGATAAAATCAGAAACAGATTCTTAACTTAAATGTATTTTTTTCTCTCTTTTTTTTTTCTTGGTTTCATACTCTACTACACTGCCTCCTACTAGTTAGCTAGTATGTTTACCACTGCACTGAATGACAGGTTGCAACCTGCAGTCATATGAAGTTCAAGGGTCATACTTATTCAACATAATTCAAGCTATTTATTTTTAACACATTTTTATGTTTGCTGATTTACATGAAAGAAATGCATGTCTCACCACTTTATATTTACTTATTATTTTTTAAATAATAATAAAGTATATTTTCAGCTATTTTCTCGGGACCTATTTGCATATCAGGTGACCCCACATGGGGTCGCGACCCCAAGGTTGGGAGACGCTGCTCCAAAGCCATGAGGTTAAAACAAATATTTGTCAGAAACTTTTGGACTTTTAAATTGCGTTTTAAAATGTCTGGCTATTATTCTTGTGTTGTCTCCAGGTCAGACAGTCACATGATGCTCTTTCAGGGAGGGGTCACTGTTACCATGGTGACCATGTACTTTTGGAGGGGGGGGTATATTGTGGGGGGGAAAGTTTGATTCAGCAGCTGAAGGACTTTCTTCAGTACCTGTCTGTCTCTCTGTCTGTCTGTCTGTCTGTAAGCAGGGCTGGCATTTCAGCACGCAATTGTGAACGTCTGAACAATCCTGCCCTTTCTGCACTGCCGCTTACTGTTGCCTGGAGAGGGGGAGGGGAGTGACCCCATCCTGGCATCCTATTCCCACACCCCCCACCCCAAACCCCCAACTGTCTGTGACAGGGGGAAGAGCAGAGAGAGAGGGAGAGGGAGAGGGAGAGGGATGACAGGGGGATGAGCAGAGGGAGAGGGAGAGAGAGGGGGATGAGCAGAGGGAGAGGGAGAGGGAGAGGGATGACAGGGGGATGAGCAGAGGGAGAGGGAGAGGGAGAGGGGGGGAGAGGGAGAGGGGAGAGAGAGAGGGATGACAGGGGGATGAGCGGAGGGAGAGGGAGAGGGAGAGGGAGAGGGAGAGGGATGAGAGAGAGAGAGAGGGACTGTCTCCTCATCCTTTTGTTGGCTGCGGGGCTCAGCACACGGCCCCCCGCTGAGCGGGACACAGAGACCGTCTCCTGTCCTGAGGGGGGAGGGGGTCCCACAGGCAGCCAAGCCCAAAACTCTGAGGTTACACTGCGGACAGATATTGTGCACACACCCAGTCACTGCTTCAGTCATACAGATGACAATGCAGTTCTGTTTCTCCACAGGCCTAAAGTCGGTTCAGAGCCAACATCTTTTTACAAAGATGTGTCAAAAACAAAAGACAAAAACGTATTTTAGAGTCTCTTTCAAAGGGCATTTAAGGCTGAACGCAGCAAGGCGCGCACACACACACGCACACGCACACGCACACGCACACGCACACACGCACGCACACACGCACACACACACACACACACACACACACACACACACACACACACACACACACACATACCCCAGCAGGCTGACCCTCAGGCACACACAAGTGTCCCCAGCTGTACCCCTCGGTCAGAGAGCACCTGTTTGAAACCGCAGCGCAGAGAATCACCTCAAAATGATCCAACAACACCTTCTAAGCCCTACTGTTCTGTGGAACGGTTACACTCTCTTTAGTCAAAAAAATTTAAAAGCACTGTGCAACAGCCGCAAAGTACTACTCCCCCTCTAGTGGGAGATCATCGTTACTGCGGGTACCCTGGTGGGGAGCTGCTGAGTGAGTGAGCTGGGGGGGCAGGGGACACAGTCACAACCAACAAATGCAACATAATTATATAAATCAAATGTACATTTAAATGTAAATCAATCAACCTGGATCAGCCCACTCTCACATACCGCCTTAAATAAAGACCAGCCCACTCTCACATACCGCCTTAAATAAAGATCTGATCTAAAGTCTGTCTGCTCTCAGTTCTGTTGAAAGGTTGACAGGACAGAGCCTGGTCTTGCGTGGGCCCTCCGTCTTTGAGAGGAGAGAGTGCGCAGCGCAGGAAGAGGCCCTTCAGGGAGGAAACGCTTCACCAGGCCAATCAGGAGAGAGAGACCACCACTCCACCACTCCACCACTCCACCACTCCACCACTCCACCACTCCACCACTCCACCACTCCACCACTCCACCATCTCACAGCACGCGTCAAGTTTAAATCACTTATCAAGCGCACTCACGCTCACACACACTCACACACGCTCACACACACTCACCCCTCTATCACACCCTACACCCCAGCCAGACCCCTCCTCTATCACACCCTACACCCCAGCCTGACCCCTCCTCTATCACACCCTATACCCCAGCCAGACCCCTCCTCTATCACACCCTATACCCCAGCCAGACTCCTCCTCTATCACACCCTATACCCCAGCCAGACCCCTCCTCTATCACACCCTATACCCCAGCCATTACTGATCACTTTCCCAAACTCTGACCTTTCCCATAATTCATAGCGGCATCATCGCGGATGCTGGTACTGCTATCCACTCAACTGTGTGTACGTCTGAGGCCTGGTGAACATGAAGTAAAATGTGTAAAATGGCCAAATTTCGCATATGGTTACATGGATCGGATTATCTGGGGACAATGCTGTGAAAGTGCCCCATCTGTCTACCCTAACGGAATGGGGAGACGATGTGAAACAATGGCCGATGTTAGCTGTGTCCACATTGTCAACTACTTTGTTCTTAGTGATTTCGTCAAGAAAAACTTTTATTGTCATTTTCATTTGTATGAACGCACTAGAACAGAATATAAATGTCCCTGGCGCAGCATTTCGCCCCTGCTCTCGCCCCTGCTCACGCCCCTGCTCTCACCCCACTCACCCGCCCTGCTCTCGCCCCTGCTCTCGCCCCTGCCCTGCTCGCGCCCCTGCCCTGCCCCACTCACCCACCCCTGCTCGCGCCCCTGCTCTCGCCCCTGCTCTCGCCCCTGCCCTGCTCACGCCCCTGCTCTCGCCCCTGCCCCTGCCCTGCTCTCGTCCCTGCCCCCGCCCCTGGCCCCACCCCTGCTCGCGCCCCTGCTCACGCCCCTGCCCCTGCTCTCGCCCCTGCTCGCGCCCCACTCACCCGGGTCATCTTGAGGAAGTCGAGCGCAGGCCGGCTCCAGCGCACGTCCTCCTCGCGGCGGCGCTTCAGCCCGCTCTTGCGCTCCTGCAGGACGCACGGCTGCGAGCGACACCTCAGCAGGCCCTGCCGGCGGCCCAGCTCGGGCGTGGAGGACGGCGTGCTGCTGGCGGAGGGCAGGAGGGCCCCCACGCCCCCCCCCACGGCCCCGCCCACGTGCTCCTGGGACAGAGAGAGGCGCCGGCGAGGGGCGCGGTCCTGCAGAACGCACGGGAGCCAGGGCACAGAGCAGGAGGAGGAGGAGGAGGAGGAGGAGGAGGAGGAGGAGGCGCCACAGCTGCCCTCCAAACACAAACCGTCCCCGAAGCCACTGCTGGCGGAGGAGGGGCGGGGCCCCGGGGAGAGGGGCGTGGCCAGGGCGGGGCCGCGGAGGAGCAGGGCGTGAGCGCAGCAGGAGGAGGAGCAGCAGGAGGAGCAGGAGGAGGCGGGCTGGGCGGGGCCTGCGTTGCCGTGGCTGTGGCAGCGCTGCAGAGAGGCCGCCCCCCCGCTGTTGCAGCGGCGCTTGGAGACGGGGGTCCAGATGCGCGAGCCGCTCCCGGGCCTCCAGGGCGAGCGGCAGTGACGCTTAGTGAGAGGCCAGCGGGGCTCCGCGCTCAGCTTCAGCTGAGTGACGATCCAGTGGGCGGGGCCAGCCCGGGGGGAGCGCACCTTCAGACTGAGCTCGCCGATCCAGCCCTGCAGCGCCGCCGGCCCGCCACCAGGGGGAGCGCACGCGCACGCACCGCTGCCACGCGGGCCCGGCGGATCCTCGCCCGCAGGCCCGCCGAGGAGGGGGCACGGGGGGAAGGGCACCGCTGCATTCTGGGTAACGGCGGGGGTCGGGAGGGCACAGCCCCGGCTGAGGAGCCCACAGGGGCTCGTTTCTGTGGGGACGAGGAGAGAACACGATCAGCGCCCACACCACCACCACCAGACCACTCTGGCAACGTCCCACCATCCCCATCAGCAAGCAGGGGAACAAACTCTTTTATTAATAAATAAAAAATAAAAAAAATGTAAAGATTTTTTTTTCCAGTTTTTTCTCCCAATTTAGTAGCCAATTACACCCTCTATTTATGAATGCTGCTTGCGGTTTTAATTCTTTAATATTTGATATCCTGTATAATATGATTTAGCACAGACTGTAAAACACTGGGATAATCAGCACACACAGGAGGGCGCGAGCTGGATGGCGCTGCCTCAGATCCGCACTCCTGCGCTCACCACACTGCGCAACAACATTTACCCAGCTGCCATGGTGACAACGCCGAACATGAACTATGATGGTTACTGTCGTGTTAAAGTCATGGCCAGCCATCACTGTGAGAACTGAGACCTTTACTTTCACTTTGTGAAACTGCACGCAACTCAAGCCAGCGTTCAAGCTTGCACAGGCCAACGAGCTTCTGGTGAGCTTCCTCCTCAACCCCTAAACCTTGGGTGCTGTGATGTGCTCTCGTCTGGAATTGAGGTCGTTCAGAATTCTCAAATGGTTGTAACGTTGGAAGGGACGTGAAAATACCCAAACCATAAGAATTTGATTTCTTTATTGATTGAGCCATCACATTACGGTAGCCTTATGTTGTAAATAGGCTACTCTCATTTTGTAACTATAATCCTTATATTTAATCTATAGTTTATAGATATAGTTTAATCTAATGACCAATAATGAATGCTGTATAATAATGAAAACCAATCATTTAATAACCGTTTATTCTGAATGCTTGGATGCTTTTTTTTCTCTTTACCCAAACCCTAACCCCTAAACCCAAACACCAAACCCAAACCCCTAAACCTAACCATAACCCATCAGTTACGAGGGCGAATTTCACCCATTTGACGTCACATGTCTGTCCTCTGGAGGGGGAGCATCGATCCTCTACCGTGAGGGAGCAGGCTGACCAGGAAGTGGATACTCACCATGGAGTTCATAAGGGAACAGACTGACCAGGAAGTGGATACTCACCATGGAGTTCATAAGGGAACAGACTGACCAGGAAGTGGATACTCACCATGGAGTTCATAAGGGAACAGACTGACCAGGAAGTGGATACTCACCATGGAGTTCATAAGGGAACAGGCTGAGGGACTGGCCCAGCTTCTCAGAGTGCTGCAAGGAACCAGAGACAACATTCAGTGTCACAGAGGAGGACAAACCTCCCTCACTCTCTCACTGCAAACCAACTGGACTCAGAACTCAAACTCAGAGCTGGCGGGGGCCATGAGGCACGTAGGAACATTTGTAACATTTAAAAAATGTATGGCCAATGTAACCAACATCAAATACATGCTGAAGCACTAAAAACATTTGAATGTAAAAACCTGACAGAAGAGGGCTTCTCAATTATTTTCCTCATTTTCTCATCATCACCTGTACAATCGTATGCTCAACTACTTTATCTGGCAGGAAGTGACACGCAAGCACCAACAAGGAAGAGTGGCAGCACACATGCACCCAAACAGCCTCCATTTTCTTTACAAACACTGAGGGCCACAATTTCCTAAGATAGTCACAGGGCACTGAGGGCCACTATTTTAAGTCTCAAATAACAACACATTAATAATGACTGGTTCTAATTACGCAATCAAAGGAATGCCCTTGTTCGCAATTTGCAGTAGGATACACCCATAAAAAGGGTCTGAAACAACATGGCACGCTCACACATCACGTCAAGAGATGGACCCCAACCAGGCACAAGTAGCGAGGGAGAAAAATAAAACATTTTACAGATCAGGAAATAGAGGTATTGGTTGACGAGATACAGTGTCACTACACCGTATTACAGCATAGGAGGGCAGCACCAACGGAGAAGAAGAAAAATTGGAGTGACATCAGTAAATAAATAAATTCCTTAGGCATAACAAAACAAACAGTAGATGATATAAAGAAAACATGACATGACGTTAGGCGGAGACCAAACCAAAATTTGTTTTCATACTGACTGCTAAAAGCTGATGACAAATCCTGCATCTTTTCATGTAATTTTAATTCTGTACAAGTTCTAGTAAATAATATACATGCTATACAGAATATATATTTAAAACTGTGACTTAGCGGTCTGCAGATAAAGCTCTTTGTGATTATTTGTGTTGCATCGTTGGGACAGCGACTAGCACCTCAGAAAGTGCAACACAAAACAGGAATTGTGATACGCCTCGGCGATATCAGCTCATAAAATACCGCCCGGGTTCAAGAGTTCTTAAACTCTCACACAAAGAGGAGAGTCTCTATTAACACCTGCTTTAGTAAATCAGACAGAATATTTAATCAACACGATTTACTAAATCTCCACCCAGTTTTAGCACGTTCACACAGATTTAACTATTCATCTAAATGGAAGTCGCAGAGTCGCAGAGTGACATCCTAATAGCGATTTGACTCATTGTGACCGTTTAGTAAATCCGGCGTAGATACTGCGACCTTGTAGCGACTTGCTTTTGCGTTGGAAACGCCGTCGCAATCCTTCAGTAAATCTGGAGCTGGATGACAGAGTCCCCCCCCCGCCCCCACTTTATCGACGGTCACGAGTAACGCGTCCCGCTGTCCTTGGACAAAATTTGCAAAAGGAACAAAAAAAAAGAAATAAAAAAGGGAGCGAGTCTGCACTTTTGGGCCGGTGTCCCGTGAACACCTCTCGGTACCTTTGAGCGGTTTCGCTGCTCAGCACTTCCTGCCACTAATCCGGCGTGATAAAAGCCTGCAACCCGCAACACAAACCCCACAATGGGGGGGGAATTAGTGCCACAGCCTGCCATCACTGACTGGGCACAGCGTGACACGAACCACCACCTCCAGCACCACCAGAGTCCGTCGGCACAACAAAGCCAAGCTGCCCTGAACGGCCCTGAACGGCCCTGAACGGCCCTGAACGGCCCTGAACGGCCCTGCCACGCGACCCAATCGGCCCTTCTGCCTGCAGTCCTGACCATCCCCCCTCACGCCTCAGCACCACGGTTGCCAGGGCATTCCGCTGCGCTGCACCCAGGCTCTGGAACCCCTCCCCCACACATCCCACAGCTGGGACACCGCAACAACATTCAAATCGCACCTCAAAACTCACCGGTTTAAGATGGTATATTCATTGCAATGTTTTAATATTTTGAATGCCATTGGACTGCATATAGGTCACCCACCACTACATTAGATTATTTTTTCTGGCAAGAGTGTTGCTTAGGGGGGTTGCAGAGACGTTACAAGAGCATTGTGAGATCGTTGATAAGGTTGTGAGAAGTTTGGGAAGGTTGTGAGAGGGTTGAGAAGGTTGTGAGAGGGTTAATAAGGTTGTGAGAGGGTTAATAAGGTTGTGAGAGGGTTCATAAGGTTGTGAGAGCATTGTGGGAAGGTTGTGAGAGGGTTGGGAATGTTGTGAGTGTTCAGAAGGTTGTGAGAGGGTTGATAAGGTTGTGAGAGGGTTGATAAGGTTGTGAGAGGGTTAATAAGGTTGTGAGAGGGTTGATAAGGTTGTGAGAGGGTTGAGAAGGTTGTGAGAGGGTTGAGAAGGATTGTGAGAGGGTTGAGAAGGATGTGAGAGGGTTGATAAGGTTGTGAGAGGGTTGAGAAGGATGTGAGAGGGTTGAGAAGGTTGTGAGAGGGTTGGGAAGGTTGTGAGAGGGTTTGTGAGAGGGTTAATAAGGTTGTGAGAGGGTTGATAAGGTTGTGAGAGGGTTGAGAAGGATGTGAGAGGGTTGAGAAGGTTGTGAGAGGGTTGAGAAGGTTGTGAGAGGGTTGGGAAGGTTGTGAGAGGGTTGGGAAGGTTGTGAGAGGGTTGGGAAGGTTGTGAGAACATTGTGGGAAGGTTGTGAGACAGTTGTGAGACGGTTGCTGACGCGCTCACCAGGGTGATGCTGTAGGCCTTGCATGGCAGGTCACTGAGGCTCTGGTCCTGCAGCTTCTCCGTGAGCAGGGTCACCATGGTGGTCGCGGCCTTCTCTTCATTCACACTGACAAGCATCAGGGCTCCCACGTGCTGGCTCTACGCTGCAGGAGCCATGGAGGGTGGGGGGGGGGGGGGGAGCGCAGGGCCGGTACAGAAAGGGAGGGGTGGGGTGGGGTGGGGCTGAGGGGCAGGGGGAGGGGGGAGGGGGGGAGAGAAGCAGGCGTTGCCTCACTTCAAGGCTGCCATGGAAGACACGTCCCAAAGTCTGGTCGCCAAGCAACTGGCTCGGCCGCAAACCTGGGGTCTGTCAGCCATGGGTCGTCATGACGCCCTGTGGGAAGAGGAGAGGGAGGACCATTAGAGACTCCGCCCCTAAACGACCCTTCCATCCCACTGACCAGGGGGCCCTGGAGGGCCACAGCATCACTTCAAACACAGAAGACACTGCTCTCCACGGCACATCGCAAAACACTGACTGGTTCAAACCTCACATATCTAACGAGCTGAACTGTGATTTTAATAATCTGCTGCAGCCATTAGGCAATTAAACTGTGTATTCAACATCACAAAACTTTCTGAAAAAGAACAACAACCAAATCTATACAAAATATAGTTATATATATATATATACTATATATAGCTAATGTAGCTAATGTGTCCACCGTAATAGTGAAATGTATACAGGGGGTAGACAAAATAAAGGAAACAGCAAATGAAATAGGACTCGTAATTTGAAGCAACTAAATCGCAATTAAAAAGCAGTCTGCATACGTGTTTCATATTAATGTCAATACTGATTACCAATGTGTTTCTGCTATAAAATACATTTTAAAATCAACACCTTAATATGTGAGTTTCTAAAGCAACATGAGAGATCAAATAGTTGCAGGTCCACCAGTCACAGAACTTGTTTAATTTGGTTGAAGGGGAACACTGTGGAAAATCAGGACGGCATACACCAAACGAAAAAAATACGTTGTTGTGAATCAAAGCTCACCGATAGGTATAGATGGACACTTAACAGGATTAAAGTTGCTAAAAAACACAATAAAACTGCCGCAGAACTGAATCTACACCTCCGTGACCCAGTCTCAACAAAACTGTGCGTCTTGAGCTTCACAAAGCTGACATTTATGGAAAGGCTGCTATTCAGAAAACCGCTTTTAACCAAGGCCAATTCGCAACAGTGCATAACCTGGTGTAATGAGCACAAAACCTGCCCTTCTGAGCAGTGGAAGAGAGTAATATGATCTGATGAGTCGTCTTTTACTCTGTTTCCTACATCTGGACAGGTTTATGTTTGGAGAAAACCAAAGGAAGCGTTCAACCCACATTGCCTGTTCCCATCTGTTAAACATGGTGGTGGATCCGTTATGGTATGGGCAGCCATCTCGTGGGAGTCATTGGGTTCGATTATTACTCTGCATAATAAAATTAGTCAAGGAACATGAAGCCATTTTAGGCAACCAGGTGTACCACATGGTGCAAACATTAATTCCTCAAGATGTTCCCAAATTCGAAGACAATTAAAATGGGAATCTGCTCTGGGATTAAAAAAGAAAATTAATCAAATAAATGGATATTACAAATATCAATTTATTTGTAATATAAATTATGTTGGCCACATAAAATGTGCATGGCTAACCAAACTCACGTCCCCACCCCAAACAATTACTCTGAAGTTGTCAAAATGTGCCAACTACCCTAACATTCACTAACAAGTGCCTATTTAAGTGCCAGATATCAGATATTTAAGTGCCAGATATCATGATCTACAAACGTAAAAACGAATACACAACATCTGATATACCACTTCTCTGATGATTCTCCACATTCATTAAGTACCTGCTTTTAAGATGCTAACAAAATCTTACTGCAACAAACCTGAGCCTGCCAAACAAACCCAGTAGAAATGTGAGTATGTAACGTCATGAGAAACTAAACTGCACAGCACAGCGTAAAGCTTGCCCTGCAAGCCACAACCTTGGTGAAGAGCTAGGTAATCAAGTTTCGTTTTTTACATTCAGTAGTCCATCTTCCTTAAAATCAAATCAAATCAAAGAAGAGATGGACACAACCTGTGAAGAAGTGAATTTAGAAACCGGCATAGTCCCACAGTACCACAGTACCACAGTACCACAGTACCACAGCATTGGCAGACTACCACAGTACCACAGCATTGGCAGACTATTGGTCGATGGTCAACACAAAACTTTGTCCACTCCACACAGTTGGCCGCCTATAGTGTCAAAAAGATGGGTTCCGGAGGAGTGGTGGATAGTGTAGCGGTCTAATGCACCGTATCTTGGCTGGTCCGATACGGTGTGCGCTGCCTGTCAGGGACGCGGTTTGAAACTCGACTGGCCCTGGTCGTCAGCCCCGATCGGGGGCGGGGTTTGGCTGTCCACCCCAGGGGGAGGGGGAGGGGAGGGTGAGCCGGCTCGGGTCCGCCGTGAAGCACATAAGGGAGTCTCGCTCCCTTCAGAATGAGCTTGCCTCGTGCGACCCGTGAGCGGCGGGCCCGTGTGGGGAGGGTAAATATAAATAAATAGAGGGTGTAAATTGGCTACTAAATTGGGAGAAAAACAGAAACACATTTTTTTTTAAAGAAAAATATGAAAAATAAGAAAGCAGTGCCGAGCACCATGGTGCAGACTGAGCCCTGGACTGTGGCCGGGAGTCCCACAGGGTGATGCCCATTGCACAGGGAGGAAGGGTTTCGATTGGCCGGTAACCACTGCCGCAATACCCACCAGCACCTCCTCTGGTCTGTCTGTCTAATACAGCAACTCAAGTGGACTGAAAACCAAAAGGTTTTGGGGATGATGCCCAAATTCAGTCTTATTTGCAGGTTTGGTAACTTTGGCAAAGAGATCAATCCAGAAGGGCTGAGCTCACGATTGGTTTAAAATCTGTTTGGTTATTCTTTTCCCTTCATACTTAGATTTTGGAGGTCATCAGCAAGGTCGCTCAGAGCTAGTCCTGCCCATTTTCAGTTGTTCACAGGACTGCTGTGGACTTTGTCGCCAACCTTGTACATAAAGTGTAGTTTAATACTCTTTACTTAACTCCATTATTGAGTCTTTCCTTTACTCTATTATGAGTTTGAGTTCTGTAAGTTAGTCCTTTTTCTTCCAACAGCATCAAATGAAAATGCATATTTTAGGGTAAAAAATACTGGTCACAAAAAAATATATAAAACAGGGAAATCTCGTTGTTCAGAATGTCTACAATTGTCAGGATTAGGTCTAATTTAGCCCCATCCCCCAAAAGGTATGGGAAAAGGAATTGATTGATTCCAAAGGGAGGGGAGGGGATGGGGGAGGTTTGGGTTCCCATGACTGATGGCATCACTTATTACGGCTGATCAGGTCCCACATCAGGGACTCGCCCAGCCTACTCACCCTCAAACATGATGCCAGAACCACACTCTACCTACTGAGCCACACAGAACCACGCTACCTACTGAGCCACACAGAACCACACTCTACCCTGAGACACACAGAGAATCAGAACCCGCTCTACCTACTGAGACACACAGAACCACGCTCTACCTACTGAGCCACACAGAACCATGCTCTACCTACTGAGCCACACAGCACGCTCTACCTACTGAGACACACAGAACCACACTCAGCTCTACCTACTGAGCCACACAGAACCATGCTCTACCTCTCACCCTCAAACATTCAGAACCATGCTCTACCTACTGAGCCACACAGAACCACGCTCTACCTACTGAGCCACACAGAACCACGCTCTACCTACTGAGCCACACAGAACCACGCTCTACCTACTGAGCCACAGAACAGAACCACGCATACTACCTACTGAGCCACACAGAACCCCACACTCTGAGCCACACAGAACCACCTACTGAGCCACACAGAACCCATGCTCTACCTACTGACCCACACAGAACCACGCTCTACCTACTGCCACACAGCCACACAGACAGAACCATGCTCTACCTACTGAGCCACACAGAACCACGCTCTACCTACTGAAACTCTACCTACTGAGCCACACAGAACCACACTCTACCTACTGAGCCAAACAGAACCACTGTGAAGTAAAACACATGGGAGAGGTTTCCACATGGGGGTGGGGGTTGGATCAATACTAGGAAAGCAGTTGAAATGATCATGCTGGTGAGCCCATCATTCATTTTTCTACCTGAAAGAACAGGTCATGCAATAAACGGCCAACACAGACCTGGAGCTTCATTAGGGCGGGCGGGGCCCTCCGCCCACTGTTCATCTCTTGGGTGGGTCATTATTTGAGGATGCAAATTATCCATCTTTATGGTCATTGGGCAAGGAAATAGGCCTAAGACAGAATAATCATGCTAAACAAATGCTATGTGGTACTAAAACTGATATGCAAATTAATGGCATAAAAAAAACCGTATTTTATTAAAAGCAGTGTATTTAGTAGGGGTGTAAAAATTCATTGATGCATTTATTTAAATTTCATTTCAAACAGCAATTTTTCAAGCCAGTGTGACTTGAATTGGTCTAAAATCGTTTACAATGCAAATAATCGATCATATCGATACTAAGGAATCGCACATTGTATTTAGTATGACAATGATAATGACGGTTAAATGCATTCATTCAGGATTAACAGCAAAAAACACACAGGGTCAACATTCTGACAACTCACGTTCGTTCTCAAGCGACATTCACTCTGACGTTCATTCCACAACGCACGCCTCCGTTTCAGAGAACATGGCTGATAGCAGGTAATCAATCAATCAATCAATCAATCTTTATTTTTGTATAGCGCCATTTACAAACAGGTTGTCACACAGCGCTAAGGTGCAGGTAAGAGCGGGAAATCTGCAAGCCGCCATTCAACGTGAGCGAGTCATTAAGGCTTTTATAAAAATGGATAAATCGCTCTGTGTTTGCACACGGTCTGTGCAGAGCAGAGATAAAATATTCTGACATTTATTTGCCATTGTGTTTACATCTTTGCATGTGCATTAAGTCCTTAATTCCTTTATACGTTACAAGAAAGACTTGGAAGAATCCTACACTATACAAGACGTTTATTTCACACAGAATGCATTTCTGGCTAAAGGAGATACTGTATCCAATAGTTATGAACCAATAGTGCTTTTGTATTGTATTACCAACTATGCATCGTGATGCTCAGTGCATCCGACACACACTGTACATACACTACAGCCAAACTATTCAAACTACTTTGAGTGGGATTATATTTTAAAAGGCTACCACAGAAACTCAAATTGCAAACAAACATGGACTCAAACTGGAGCAAAATGAACAAAGCTCAATGATTTCAATCAAATCTCAAAGTCAGAAAACTGTGTTTGTGACCCTCAACTTTTTATTGGTATATCTGCTTTCCAAGGCTAATGTGCCATACCTAGAGTAAATTCCTAAACAACATGTTTTATTTCCAAAATAAACTGTGGAAAATTCTCTGAGGAAGCATTTTGTATGACGTACGAATGTGTGACTGGTACAAAATCACTAATATTCCTCATTAGGTTGCCTACATGTTGAGCTCATGAAATGACCCCAGACAAAGTTCACATGATGAACGCTTCGGATTTTGAAGAGCAAGTGGGTCTATATTCACACACTAAAGCTTATTTTTTATATGCACAGATTCTGTTGAGTAAAAAAATATTTTTTATTTCAACCTAATCAGGCTACTTTTAGTGAGATATGGAAGCACTTATGAAGTATGCACCAATCTGCAACTGGATCCTCAGATTTAAATACTCTGCAGAATTCCACATATATGAAAATCTGCATATCTGCTTTTCAAAGGGCCTTTTCATTTCATTAATTTCCATTGCTGACCTATTTCACAGTTATCCATCCTGTCCAAAATCCTTGAGTCTCTAAACCTTACTCAATTGTTTTAATATGAATAATTCATGCATGGGCTTCAGTGAGGTTTCAGAACCATAGTATTATCAATGCAACAATGAAAGTTATAAATTATACTATAAGTGCCTTGGATTCCTAACACTCTGCCTCATTTAATTGGTCATTGGAAGCATTAAATTACTGTTGACTATGAAATCTTAAAGGTTAATAAACATAGGGTGCAGGGTGTCCTCAATCAACAGGGTGTCTATTATGGAAATACCTTTTATTTTTTTATGTTACTAATGGTGTTCCCCAAGGCTCTATGCTAGGTCAGATTGTGTTCACTCTGTTTAGGTTTAACATTTGCAATTGCCATTAATCAATTCTTCAATCAAACACAGACACCAATTCTTCAATGCTGGATATGGTTCTTCAGGATCAGCAATTGACTTCAATGCCAATTAAATCTTTGGACATCTTTAAATACCAGTAGATTGACTCATAAATACACTTTTATTTAGAACACTCTCTTACCTTTGTACCCTAAACTCCTTTCTCTGTCCTAGTAGTCTCCAAACTTACTCCAACAAAGTCATTTTTAAAATTCAAAATCAAACACTGCACTACAATGAAAATCTACATTCCAATCCTACAAACCTTGGTCTTGGAAAACACTGCAAACATTTCGCATTTGACCCTCTAACCATACTTTTCATTAAATTGGTGTAATAAAATCACTTGTAATAAAATCGCTGATCACTTGCAGAGAAAACCTCCTGTTCCTGTCCTTTATAAGCACGGAGGTTTCACACTATCTGCTCTGATTAACGGTCAGACCACCGTTACTGGAACCTCAAGTGTTTCGCCCAGAGGCAAACACCCCCAAACTTAAATCACAGGGACCGCAGCCTCTCCTGCTGGCTTGCAGCAGTGACCTTGCTCCAAGGTCAACCACATCAATGCTTGTGGTGAAACTTTAAAAAAAATCATAATAATAATCCAGAGGAAAGCCCCCAGAGGTCAAACTCATTTATAAAACTGGGCGATGGACTCTTTGAGAAAGGCTCCCAAACCAGTGAACACTTCCATTCACACAAACTCGACAGCAATTACCAATTTAAATTACTGATCACAATGCATCACAAATGGCATCAAAAAATAATGTGGATTTACATTGCTGCACACTTGCTTAAAAATTGTTTTTTAAAAACCTGCCACAATCTTAAACTTCAAACTTGTGTAGACAGCATCTCACAAATCAGCATCGCGCAGACATGAGCGCTCCTCCGGGGGGGTTGGTCATTCAAACGACCGCACTTCAAAAGAGACTTGCTACTGATGAGTTCCCTTTGGACAGGAGAGCCATCCCGCTTCTACTGCCATTGTGTGGCTATAACTTGTGGACTCCATTCCATGTCAACAGGCACGATTTGTGGCAGGAACACATAATTAGGGGCAGGACAGGTTTCAAGTGCATGCTATTCTACGGGGGGCAATCCATCAGGTGGTCGGAGGTGTCAAACAGCCATCGCGTCTCTGAACACAAAGGAACAGGGTCTGGGAAAACAATGTCTGGTGAAAGGGCAGGGGACCCCTCTGGAGACAGCGCTCCTCTCCACAGCAGACCCGGGAGCCCAAATGTCACGGCACTCTCAGAGTCACGGGACGTGCGACTACATTTCACAGGCGATGCGTGCACGAAACTCCGTACGAGTGAACTACCAAGCATAAAATGTCGAATATTCAGTGTGACACAACCATAGTACCAAAAACAAACTACAAACGTGTATCAGTCTCCCGTTTTCTCCACCCCTCAAAAAAAAAATATATATATATATTAAAATCTATCTTAATGTTTTTTTGCACTATGGAGTTCAGTTTTGGTCATGTTTTAGGTTCCTGGTTGGCTCACATAAGCATGGCCATCCTGATCTCCTGATGGTAAAACGCCAGCCCTAATGCTGGGGACTTCTTGCACATTGCCCAGCAGCCTGTGGAGACAGTCTAGGGTGATTTTGTGATGCTATTATTTTCCTTGACATCGCACAATTGTGCAACAATTTCTTATTTTGAAGTTAATTAATCTGGGCTATTAGTTGTTCTACATCCCCGATTTCAGAGTATAATGATGATGTAGAAATCCATTTATATGATCTGTGCATCATGATGTGGAACCAACGTCTATTTGCTAGCTTTGAGGGCAATGCAACACACAGTTAACGGATGGGATTGACCTCTGAACCGTAGCCCGCACTTCGAAATGATTAAATGGATTCCACTGAATTGAACTCTCATCTTTTAGCTTCCTACATTCTTTAACTTGACAGGAAGAAAGTACGCCATTGTGTCGACAACTGAACGAACAGAAAACTTTGGGATTACGTGCCAATGGATCCTTCAAAGAAGTGACACGCCTGTTGTTACACAGCCCTCTTAGATCACGCCCTCGCTGCACACGCATACATGCGTGTAACCGGAGTGGTGTGGGAACGTCTACATGCTACAGTTGGTGATAGTGTGAAGAGAAATGAAGCACTGGAATGTGATCCAAAGCACACATTTAAACTATAGAGTAAAGATGGCCCATATGTAGGCTGCTCCACAGGCCTGACGCCCACAGTGTGTCACAGAGCTGCAGCTCAGTGGGCAATGTGTTGAGAACGTTGCTGCACCATCACAAAAACACTATATTGTTAAGACATCAGCAACACAAAAGGATCTCTGCCAGTCTTACAAGGAGGCAACAATCTCTCCCTCGCCCTATTTGAACACAGATAGCTTGTATTCCTCTGCACTTAAGAGGAAAAACTTAGCCAAATTACCCATTTCAGGGCAAGTTGGCACCAAACATTTTACATTTAAACATTAAAAATAGACGATCATGCCGATGAGTGTATTATTGGGCATTTAACCTTCCACCTATCTGAGCCAGTTTAGACCCTATGAGAGAGAATGGCTTGTCGGGTATACTTGAGACTCCGCTCAGATCGGCTAGTAGTAGGGTTGCAAAGTTGTGAAAAGTTTCCAGTACATTTCCACAGAAACTTTGACTTGGGAATGTTGCCCATTAAGAAAAGCATATAAAATCATATATATATATACTAACAATCGAAGGTTTTAGAACACCTCCATTTTTCAATTTTTTATTGAAATGTACGCAGTTTAATGTTTCAATGTACTCTGAAATTAAAGCATAGAACAAATAAACAATTGTAGATAAAAAAGCAATCATCAAATCATTTTGTTTAACAAAATTGAATCTAAAATGTTGATTCATCAAAGTAGCCACCTTTTGCAGATATAACAGCCGAGCACACTCGTGGCATTCTTTCTGCAATGGAAATCAAATATTGTTCTGAAAGTTCTTCCCAACACTGTTGCAGAAGTTCCCACAAATGTGTTGCACTTGTAGGTTGCTTTGCTTTCACCCTTCTGTGCAGTTCATCCCAAACCAGCTCGATGGGGTTTAAGTCTGGAGACTGTGCTGGCCATTCCATGATTTGAAGCTTACTGTCTTGTTATTTTCTTCTAAGGTAGTTCTGACATAGCCTGGAGGTATGTTTTTGGTCATTATCTTGATATAGGATGATCAGATATATATCTGTTCCAACACTGCTTTTATACAGACAGAGGGTTTGCAAGTAATCAACAAAAGTTGGGACACCAGTAGGAATTGTTTGCATCAACTTTCAAGGCTTAATTTACTTCCATTGCTGCAGAACAGCTGTAAGTTGTTAACCCATTACTTGTTCCCTGAAAAGGGCCTTTTTTTATAACTCTGAAATATACATTATTTTTACGTTTCTGGTAACCTAAAGTTTAAAAAAGAAATCTCTGGCAGTATACGGCTTACCTTTGTACCATTTCAAGTTATTCACTGGACTTGAACTGCTTAAATTTCAGTAAAAACTGGAAAAATGGGGGTGTTCTAAAACTTTTGACCGGTAGTGTACATATTACAGATCAGCTTAAAATGACTAATTCAAGAGCTTAATAATTAAAGAGCTTAAATAATTAAACTATTGTATTGTACCATATCTTTATTTATTCTATTTTGTTAGTTTTGTAATCACAAAATTCTGTGCATCTGAAAGGCTGTGTCCTCCTGACAAGGTGGATGCGGGGTTTGCTCCCCCTACTGGTGATGCAGCGCAGTGCATGTACAGCTCATGCTTCCATCACATGATCATCAAGGCAACATTTAGTCAGAGCATCCTACCTGCCACAATCGGGTCAACCAACCACAGCTCGGCACATACACATGCCACCTTAATTTAGGTCTGTTGTAATGATATAATAGAGTGCTGTGTATGTCAAATTTGTACTGAATAGATAGTTGACCATTCGATCTAGTGGCTATGCTTGCTGCTAATACTGTAGCGAAGCTTGGAAAGCATTTATCCATTGCTCAAAGACTAGTTCGCTAGGTAGTTAACATTCGTAATTAATTGGATAATTGCACATTCATTCAACTTAGAAATAATAATTTTGATAGTTTGAAAACGCCTGTTCCATTTGTATGGTACAGTACAAATGAATAATTACATTTGAGATTATAAATTCCCATTCAATTCCTCACGAAAAGTTTCCGGTTTAAAAAAGATTCCACACATTTCCTCGAACCCTAGCTAGTAGCAACAGAGATAACCTCGTCTTCACCTTACACGCTCCTGTCATCCAACACACCACCTGCTCCGAAGCATCAGACGCAAGTCCACGGGTTTAAACACACACGGCACGACGATGGCACTCTCATAAGTAACTAAAACACATTTGACTGCGTGCACGTACAATTCTAGGACAGCAATGCGACCGCCCTCCATCATCTGCAGAGCGCTAAGGAAAATAATGTCCATAAAAACACTGCCAGCGTTACATCAGGGGGTTAAGAAGAAGCTACGCAGGCCAGACACGTCCCAGTGAGAGGCATTTCCACCCAGTGCCCGCTCAGACACACGGGCTCGGTGCAAACATGACCCGAATGGAAAGCAGACATGCGGTGCTAAGCAGACACTACCTGCGGCCTGTGGGACTCTGGCACGTTCATAACAACACACCTGAGTCCACACGCTACCACACATCTGAGAGTATTGCGTTAAAAAAAACCACTGAATGAAAGCAAATGTCGGCGGGATATACCATTACCGTATACCCCCTCCAATCTCTAACGCCCTCTGGTTTCACAAAAAAACCCGTTTGCATATTATTTTCTCCAACAGCCATATTTGTGGCATGTTTTCGCCCCCCCCCAGATTGCGAGCGCAGCAGCGTGTGATATTGCGATCGCGATCTTAGCTCGAATTCATAATTATCATAACGATCTGACGATGAACACGTCGAAGGTCCTTGCTCGCAAAGCGATCGCGCTAATCACCCTGTCGCGTTAGGACTGTCTAAGCTTCGCCATCAACGGCTTAACGCCGTGTTACAACATAACATACCACTGATTAACTGTCGATAACCTAGCTTTTCATATCGATAAGATCGATTGCCGGCTGGCTTACCTTAAGTGATCATAAATGTACCCTGTTTACAACGCTGGGTTTGCAGCCACCCCCTTATGCGCACTAGAACAACCTCATATCCTTGCAGCAGACCATAAACAAGCCCAGCGGCAGATTCAGCGCAAAAGGAGAACTAGTGCATCGCTTGGCACCATTTTCTGTGCCTCGTATCGAGACTAGAGCCACAATCCGACGCCTGGACGTGGTGAAATCTGGCAAACTGTGATTTAACTGTGGCCAAATCACCGTCCCCTGGCCTGGGTGCAGCCGAGCCAACAAGGCCAGTTACCTCACCGTAAAACGAACGTGCGAAAGCAAAAACCCGTTCACGTTTTCGACCATGAAAAACAACAATTTTCCAGTAACAGCTGCGTACACTTTACGCTTGTGGGTGCCCAGTGGGTTTCGTGAGCACGGAACGGCCTGTGGGAATAACCTGCCTTCCCCACACCGCCTGACACGTCGAGAAAAGACTGCCTTACAACGCAACAGACCGCTTCCATCGTACACCTTACAGAAAATACAACTCCAGCTATCTTAGTCTGGTAACGAGCCAGTGTGGTAGCGTTACACGGTAGAAAATCCATTGAAGCGATTATACTGAGTAGTGACGGACCACATCCACACAAACGCAGGCCTGTATACACACACACGACACATCTACGTGCACATACACGCCGTTAGTTAAAGTTTACATTCAGAACAGGGGGGTTGACTATCATCGTATCGCTCATTATATAAGCCCCCAGAAATGTCTGGCAGGTTATTCATCAACATAGCTAGCTACCGGTTGCTAGCCAACTGCATTTGTAGTAAACCCCTTGGCCTAACGTTATCCGACTGCGAAATACGTTTAGCAGCTAGCGAATCAAATACGTAAACAGCTAGGACTAGCCCACTAGGTATGCAACCCACCTTTGTTTTGGTTTTTACATATAGACAGCTAACATCAGTGCTCGTGTCTATCTAAGATGATATGAAAGCGTATTCTCTTGCGAGCTTCCTCTGTTCATGTAGGATAGCGAACCAGTCGCTGTGGCTAGACACCCATTCCAAACAACTGCAACCGACGCAATTTCAATGATACCGTACCTTCAAATTGATCAAGATCGCCATATCCACATAGCAACGTATCTTGCTGCCGTAAGACGGAAGTTTGTGGGGACCAACTAACAAGGGCAGTCGATTCAACCCGAGCGTCTAGTCCGGTCTAGGTTACTCCATTCCGTTCCCCACCAGACGCGAGTTTCTGCGCCGAGTGACACTGGAGTTTATAATACCTCCGACGATACCAAGTGTCCACAATCCTGGGGTCAAATACTTTTTTTAATGCAAGTCGTGATAGTGTAATTTAGTTACCAATTATAAAAATGTACAAACGGCTAATCGATGTCTGAAATATATATTATGTGATTTGCCTGATTAAATTAGAATATTTATAAACAACTATTGGAAATACATTGGTCTCGTATAACAACCGTTTTCCCCCGTTATGATACGTTTTGTAGACCGTTCCTCGAGTGAACCAATCGGCGCTCTGGCCACGAGCTGCTGGAAATAAACAAAATAGCCTCGTGGGAACTTCTGAAATGAATGGGGGTCGGCGCGGGGAGGAAGGGGGGCCACAGCAATGGAGTCTGGTTGCACGGATATCATAATATTATGGCGAATAGTAGACGTCTCGATTTAATTTATTCCCTCAAGATAACATGCATTACGTTATTTTGCTCTTTGAACTGGATTGTTTAATGGTTGTGTATACGTGTGCAATTATGTACATATGGGAATAGGCTGTAGTTAATCTATTTTTTTCACATATGAAGAGTATTTTCAAAAGATGTTTCCAGGATTCTAGGTTACTATAATAGACTTGTTTATGTTGTTATATTTCCAGTGGACTCCTCATTGTACAGTCTAATCTGAAGGCTAACTTTGAGAAATGAGAGTGGTAGATATCAAATGATTGAATCAAGCATTTATGCCGCGTTAAAACTAGGAAGGAGGCAGGCTACCTCATGCGCTACTGAGAGGTTTATTGCCGATTACTGATAATGTGATTTAGAGTTTGCTGTGAGGGGCATCGGTTGGCCTCTGCTAGTTTGGTTTCACTCTACGGCTCAGGACAAAGGGGTAATGTGTTGTGTGTTGTGGGAAACATTTCAACGTTAAGTTACATTTTACACTTACATTTTAGGCATTTAGCAGACGCTCTTATCCAGAGCGACTAACACAGTTTGCATTTCTTTACATACAATCAATTTATACAGCTGGATATTTTACTGAAGCAATTCAGGTTAAGTACCTTTAGCTCAAGGGTACAACAGCAGTGCCCCACCTGGGAATTGAACCTGCAGAACCTCTGAGTTACAAGCCCAGCTCCCTAACCATTACACTACACTGCCAGCCTTGGACATTTCATTCTGTCACATAGTCACATTGGTCAATTAGGTTGCAGCTGTATAAAAAAATCACTAAATTAAATTAAACGATATACACAAGATGAGCCATATCTAGAGGAGCTGACGTAATAAAGATCATACTATTTTATCGAGTATCAAGCAGTCAAAGGCCAGAGCTGAGATCATCTGTGTAATTATTTTCCTATCATGGTCTTTTTTAATGATGTATTATTGCTACTAAAGCTAATAATTATTGTTATTATTAACATTATTAGTACAATTACTGTGCATTTATGTCTCTCTTCTAATTATGATTAGTATCGTGATCATGGTGATAATAATTTATATTATATAAATATACAGCAGTTGTGTTATAGGTTGTAAATAGGACAGAGTACAGACCATAATAAGGTCACTGCCATGCAGCCAGCACATGCTCCTCCCCCTAGCCCATGGGCATGACGTCACCTCCTGTAATGATCCTGTAGTTGCACAGCACTGAGCTCCACGTGTACTATACAGAACGAGAGGACTCCCTGTTCATCGGACTCTGCTTCCTCCTCTTCCTTGTGCTCTCTGGCCTAGCAGAAGCTGACGGAGAAGAGGGGCAACAGATACCATAGCAGTCTAACACACCGTATCTTGGCTGGTCCGATACGAGTGTGTGCTGCCTGTCAGGGACGCAGTTCAAAACCTGTCTCTACCACACCGGCCCTGGTCATCAGCCCCGATCGGGGGCGGCGTTTGGCTGTCCGCCCCAGAGGGAGGGGGGAGGGTGAGCCGGCTCGGGTCCACCGTGAAGCACATAAGGGAGTCTCCAGAACGTGGGTGGGCAAATTCTGTCTTGAAGGAAGTGGAGTTTGCTGCCCTCTGAGAATTAGCTTGCCTCATAGTGACGAGCGACGGACGCATCTGGGTGGGGTAAAAATCGTAATTGGTGTAATTGGCTACTAAATTGGGAGGAAAACATGAAAAAATCGGAAACAAATCAAAAATGTTTAAAAAAAATGACACACACACATTCGAGTGTAGAAAAGGTGCATCTTTTATTTACCCCCAAATTGGCTTCAGCTGCCAAAAGTCCCAATTGCTTCACTTGCTTCAGCTGCAGGCTGCTGGGAGCTGTAGTCCTGATGGCTCTTGTGGCCGGCAGCCATTTTCCCCACGCTCCCCCTTGGGATGCCACAGTAGTTTTTTGCCATAGTGTTACTCAGGGAGGGTGGGTTTCAGTCAGCAGGATAACCTCCAGCTCAAAGCTCTCCAGCCAAACCCTCTGCTCCATCAGGCCCCCGCAGTCTAGCTTGCCTCAGCTGCGCAGCTCTCTGGTGCGGTAGCTGTGCCTGTCGTCTGGCGGACTGCAGAGTTAGAAGAAGCGTTGGGCTGACTGCATGCAGGGGATGACCATGCAGGCGTGTGGCCCTCCCAGATTGACAGAGGAGATGAAATCATCATTGAGATTAAAAAAATGGATTAAAAACAAAAATCAATAACTTACAGTAGGCACACTCCTGACTACTCTCAACCAGAGGAACTCACAGGGCCATCAAGGCAAGGTACCCATACCTGTTCTGATCTGCGCCTCTTCCCTTGTTGATCTTGTCACTCCAGTGACGTGCATTTAATTTATCTCACCACAATGGCATTCGAAATTCATTCTGTATTGTAAGCAAGTGTGAAATAAATAAGTATTACATTACAGGCATTTAGCAGATGCTCTTGTCCAGAGCAACTTACAGTTTACATTTCTTAACATACAATCCATTTATACAGCTGGATATCTACTGAAGTAATTCAGGTTATGTACCTTTAGTTCAAGGGTACAATGGCAGTGCCCCCATCTGGGAATCGAACCTACAACCTTGCGGTTACAAGCCCAGTTCCCTAACCATTATACTACACTGCCGCCCAGTAAAAGTAAAAACAATAATAATAATATCACACACAAAGTAAAAGAAACCCTGCAGAACTCGACAGGCAGAATCCTCAGATGAATTTGAGTATGATAAGATACAACGAATACTTTAGGAAATTACACACAATGAAAAATGCAAAGCGTGGTTTCTCTCTAGTCTAAAGGCCTCGTGAATACATTATTCTTGGGGATACCTTTTTTAAATATGCAGGACCCTGACTGTGCGAAAGACTTAAAGTGGTTTTTTTTTGCTTATTATTCAGAATACCTAAACCAATGAAGTCTCACAATGAGCTGTATTCTGCAGCTGTATTCCCCAACTGGAGTTGATTTTAACTACAGTTTATAATAACTCCCATTAAGATTGTTCCAGTCTTTCTGTGAATTTGAAAATAGAAGAAGAGGGTTCCTTGCCCAGGTTAAACATTGCTGAAATATACAGTGTGCCAAAAGTGTGATGTACAACATGTGCAACGAACCATAATAACAATGCAAGGCTCCTGTTTGTCACAGAATATTAATGTTAGTTGTCACTGGACGCTTGGCTTGTGGCACATCCTTGATATCCTTGGCTTTTGAGGGCTGTGGTACTGTGACACGCAGGTCTGAGTTCAGATCGCTTCACTGGACACGGGTACAGGCAGACACCAGGGGAGTCGTGATATTAAATGCGAGAGGACTCAAGTGTGGGCTGATTATGGTCACCTGTGACATCACAGTGACTACAGCCACCTGAGTGTGTTCTGGAACAGAGCACCTGCTGTGGAAGTGAGTGAACTGCCTTTATCTTCATTACACAACGCCTCGTGCATTTACACAGTGAGGGGCGTTTACTGAGCCAGTGAAGCACCCTACTCAAGGGTACAACAGCAGTGCCCCACCCAAGATTCAAACTTGCAACCTTTTGGTGACTATTTCATGCCTAGAAGGCAAACTGTGCACGTTGCTCTGCTTCACACACAGTTCTAAACGCCCTGCCAATATGTAGCAAAATCGTTACGTCATATCCAATATTAAGTGAGCATAGTAATATTTATATGAGATTCACATTTGACAGGGCAGTAAAAGATGTAAAGGCTTCTAGTATGAGACACTTCACTGGTGTCGTGCAGATGCAATAAACACTTGTATGAAAGTAAAGATCAACATGTAATATGACATGAGTCAAATAAAAACATTCACAGGGCACCACTTGTGCATGGAGAACACACAAAGTAAGTGCGCAGACCAGTCAAAAGTGAAACAAGCTGCACCTACACAGGCGCCGGCCCACTGTCAAAGGACAAGAGGCAGGCGACATCTCTTTTCCAGTCAATTCCACTCCAGAGAGATATTAAATATGAGACTTACAAGACACCGAGGGTAGACAAAACATGTCTGATACATCTATAAAATAAAGGTACAACAACAAAGTTTATCACGACATGTTGTTTATTTTACCGTTCAGTAGAAAAGAAGAATGACAAAAATAAGGTAAGATTTCAGCACATGTTCAGTCCCCTACTCTGCGGCACAAACAGCCCATAATTTCACATTCTTTCAATCGTGTGTAACCACGAGTCACAACACATTACAAAAAAACTTTACAATTCTTGTACAAAACAAAATATTTTGAAATGCGCTGTTACATGAGTGGTTTCCACAACAAGAATCAATACTGTTCAGAAACGAAAAACGTTGGCTTTAATGTTTGGCTGGAGAACATCACTCACAAACGTTTAACGTTGACTGGTGTGAGAACACACTGTGAGAACATCACTCACACACACTTCTCACTTCAGCACAGGTGAATGTGCTAGCAGTTGAATTACATTTTGTATTTATTTTTACAAATATTTACATGCTTAAACTGATTTATATTAGACAAGCTTCTTTACCGCTATATCATTTTATAAAATTACCTGCAAGTAAAACCAGTGAATCTACTTCACATTTGACAAAATCATCCATTTGAAGGGTGGAGGTATTATTATCCGCTGTCAACCACTGGCTTACATTGACCAATCAGGACTGCTCAAACCAATGAGTCACTGAAAACGCATGACAGCTCCGCCCGTTTCCAGGGTCACGAAGCCTCACTCTCTCATCCCCAGACACAAGTAATCTAAACCAGGGGGAGATGTGACCGGGTTTACAGCTCAAGAAGTTGATGGCTTGGCAACACAAAACAGGTCACACTCTGACCTTCAACAGATCTGACCTCCAACTCTGACTGACCTTCAACTCTGACTCGATCTGACCTTCAACTGACTCGATCTGACCTTCAACTCTGACTCGATCTGACCTTCAACTCTGACTCGATCTGACCTTCAACTCTGACTCGATCTCGAATGAATGATTCCACACGTGGCATTCAGGGGTCCCCAAACCCACACCTGTAACCGCACGCGCCCTGAGGTCAGAGGGAGCGCTCGCCACGGTTTTTACCCTGCTACTGAAACACAGCCCTGCTGAGAGCAGGCTGATCTGGGGTCAGTGCTCAGCAGGAGCAGGCTGATCTGGGGTCAGTGCCCCGCTGAGAGCAGGCTGATCTGGGGTCAGTGTTCAGCAGGCGCAGGCTGATCTGGGGTCAGTGTTCAGGAGGCGCAGGCTGATCTGGGGTCAGTGTTCAGGAGGCGCAGGCTGATCTGGGGTCAGTGCTCAGGAGGAGCAGGCTGATCTGGGGTCAGTGTTCATCTGGGGAGTGCAGGAGGCAGGCTGATCTGGGGTGGGGTCAGTGCTCAGACTCAGGAGCGCAGGCTGATCTGGGGTCAGTGCGCAGACTTGCTGAGGCAGCGCAGCCCGGGCAGTTTCCAGCGCACGCTGCTGTGGATGCGCAGCGCCAGCCACTCCTGCTGGGAGACGGCCAGGTAGGGCTGGAGCGGCGCGGCGGGCCGGCGGGGGCCCAGCGACTCCTCCGCCGCCGTCAGGGCCTGGTTACGCGCCGCCTGCATGTCCATGCTCTCCAGACTGCTCAGACTGCCGGCCCCCGGGTCCACCAGCGAGCTGCTGTTCGGACCTGAGACACGAGCCAGCCGTC
Source organism: Aldrovandia affinis (assembly GCA_029706075.1). Taxonomy (NCBI): domain Eukaryota; kingdom Metazoa; phylum Chordata; class Actinopteri; order Notacanthiformes; family Halosauridae; genus Aldrovandia; species Aldrovandia affinis. Next base: position 69,747 of record JAINUG010000461.1, read on the forward strand.
AGCACAACACCGCTCAAATATCCACGACAAAGAGTTAGTATTATTCATGCTAGTAGCCCACTGCCCCTGCCCACTCAGCCCCGCCCCCTGCCCACTCAGCCCCGCTCCCTGCCCACTGCCCACTCAGCCCCGCCCCCTCCCCAGCACAGCCCCGCCCCTGCCCACTCAGCCCCGCCCCCTGCTCACTCAGCCCCACCCCCTGCCCACTCAGCCCCGCCCCCTGCTCACTCAGCCCCGCCCCTGCCCACTCAGCCCCAGCCCACTCAGCCCCGCCCCTGCTCCCAGCCCCGCCCCTGCCCAGCACAGCCCCGCCCCCTGCCCACTCAGCCCCGCCCCCTACCCAGCACAGCCCCGCCCCCTGCCCACTCAGCCCCGCCCCCTGCTCACTCAGCCCCGCCCCCTGCCCACAGCCCCGCCCCCAGCCCCGCCCCCCTGCCCACTCAGCCCCGCCCCCTCCCCAGCACAGCCCCGCCCCCTCACTCACAGCAGCGGCGGAAGGGCTCCCAGCCGCGGGACGGGGTGTAGGGTTTGGCGACAGGCTGCTGCAGCAGACACACGATGGCGCTGTCCACCTGCTGGAACACATGCAGGGACAGCAGCCGCTGGTGCATCTCCTCCGACAGCCGGTACTCCTCGGACTGGATCAGGCTCCGGATCAGGTCAAAGTCCTGCTTCAGCTGCAGCGCCCCCTGGAGGCTGGGAGGAGCAGTGCGGACACGAGAGTTACACCCTCAACCTCAAAGTCAGAACAATTTTCACAAAATAATTCAGAAATCTTTGATAATCTGTATATGTATTATTTCCTGTTCTCAAAGCGTGTGGCTTTGTTTGCACCCTTTAGCTAAACATTTAATGGGGAACTTTCACTGGCTTGAACAAAATCAAAAAGTACTAAGTATAAAAAATCTAGCTGCAAGCAGTGATTAGGGGGGCCAAGCGCGAAAAGGAACAATTAAGCCAATGAGAAACCAGCTCAAATTAAGCCAATGAGAAACCAGCTCAAATTAAGCCAATGAGAAACCAGCTCATGTGGCATTCTGTAGGTTAGCTGTACATGCATATCAAACTGTATCACCACAGGGCAATGTGTTACAGACGCTTGACCCTCTAACCGGTACAAAAACAGCAGCTTTGCAACTTGGACCCCTGACAGGCAATGTAACAGGCAGGGTGCTGATGTCACAGAGCGGTGATGCAACAGAGCGGTGATGTAACAGTGATGATGTAACAGGCAGGGTGGTGATGTAACAGGCAGTGTGCTGACGTCACAGGCAGGGTGCTGATGTCACAGAGCGGTGATGTAACAGTGGTGATGTAAGGCAGGGTGATGATGTAACAGGCAGGGTGGTGATGTAACAGGCAGTGTGCTGACGTCACAGGCAGGGTGCTGATGTCACAGAGCGGTGATGTAACAGTGGTGATGTAACAGGCAGGGCGGTGATGTAACAGAGCGGTGATGTAACAGTGGTGATGTAAATGTAAAATGTCAAAGCGGTAAATGGTGATGTAACAGGCAGGGTGGTGATGTAACAGGCAGGGTGGTGATGTAACAGGCAGGGTGGTGATGTAACAGGCAGGGTGGTGATGTAACAGGCAGGGTGGTGATGTAACAGGCAGGGTGGTGATGTAACAGGCAGGGTGGTGATGTAACAGGCAGTGTGCTGACGTCACAGAGCGGTGATGTAACAGAGCGGTGATGTAACAGTGGTGATGTCACAGAGCGGTGTGAGACAGCGTGGGGGCGTGGGCACACCTGAACTTGATCTTGTGCTTGAGGATGTGCTCCAGCCAGGCCTCCATGAAGGCGGTCATGGCCTCGGTGAGGGCGGGGATCCGCGCCTCGTCCGGGAGGGGCTGCACCCCCTCCAGCACCTGGCCAATCACGCTCCGCGCTGCGCAGGCCGCGTACTCACTGGGGCTGCTGGGTAATTCTGCTCGTGCACACAAAACCGGGACATGGTAAGAGCTCTCTCTCTCACGCACGCACACACACACACACACACAGAGACACACACACACACACACACACACACACACACACACACACACACACGCACGCACACACACACACACACACACACACACACACAGACAGACAGACACACAGACAGGAACACACACACAGACACACACACACACATAGACAGACACACAGACAGGAACACACACACACACACACACACAGACAGACAGACAGACACACAGACAGACAGGAAACACACACACACACACACACACAGATTAATTTTGTCATAAAAGTGCTCTTGTTGCCATCTTAGGATGTCTGATTCTGTGAACAGTGTTCCACCATTTCTCTACACATCGAAGACTAAGATAGTGGGCAAAAGGAGAGGCAGGAAATCACGTCAATCAAATGTCAAATAGCACGGGTGTCCATACCCTTTCCTCTCTGAGCAGATATGAGAACCAGGCCCTGCCCACACTGTTGCCACTGGCAGAGATGGCATGGTGACTCAAAACAAGACGTGTTCCCCTGGAGACAGATCTGCAGGCGCCACTTTATCAAGCGAATCTGTGAGATCGCGGGTGGCACTGCAGAGGAACTATGAAATCACGCAAACTGCCGTCACCGACAGCTCACCTGCCTTCCCAGAGTGCTGTGCTCTCCCCTCCCCTCCCCACATGAGTCCGCTGCTCGTCTCTACGAGGCAAGCTAATTCTCAGAGGGCAGCAAACTCTGCAGCGAACTCTGCTTCCTTCGAGTCGGAATTCCCCCCCACCCATGTTCTGGAGACTCCCTTACGTGCTTCACGGCGGACCCGAGCCGGCTCACCCCCCCCTCCCCCTGGGGCGGACAGCCAAACGCCGCCCCCGATCGGGGCTGAGAACCAGAGCCAATCTGGTAGAGACGGGTTTAGAACCGCGTCCCTGACAGGCAGCACACACTCGTATCGGACCAGCCAAGATACGGTGTGTTAGACCGCTACGCTATCCACTGCCCCTGTGGCACCTCATTTTTAAAGTGGCTAAGAACTTCTGTACTTTTTATAAACTTGGTTGTGTCTATGGCTGTTCTTATGTAGTTTACAGTTGCTTGTTCTTCTTTCTTTCTCTTTGCTGTTTTGCTGTATTGAGTGGATGTTCTTTTCTAATGTGCATGTATTTTGTTTGCTTTTATTTTTTCATATATATTTTTTCTCTGTAGTTGATTAAGGACAGGTGTTGGAAATTAGCCTTGGGCTACAAACACTTAATCCAGTGCATCTGACGCTAGTTTTTTAAAACATTGTAACAATGCTATTGATATGTCCCCGACAAATAAACAAATCAATTCAAATAAAACTGGATGTGAGCCATTTTACACTCTCCAGTGTTGCATGCCAGTACACTCTCCAGTGTTGCATGCCTGAGTTACACTCTCCAGTGTTGCATGCCTGAGTTACACTCTCCAGTGTTGCATGCCTGAGTTACACTCTCCAGTGTTGCATGGCTGAGTTACACTCTCCAGTGTTGCATGGCTGAGTTACACTCTCCAGTGTTGCATGCCTGAGTTACACTCTCCAGTGTTGCATGCCTGAGTTACACTCTCCAGTGTTGCATGCCTGAGTTACACTCTCCAGTGTTGCATGCCTGAGTTACACTCTCCAGTGTTGCATGCCTGAGTTACACTCTCCAGTGCTGCGTACCTGATTTGCAGGTGACCCTCCAGTGCTTTCCCGAGGGCATCGTCTGTTCAAAGATCTCCACGGCCATCTTCTTACAGTCTCTGGAGAAGATCCTCAGGACCAGGGCTGAGAACTCCTGCAACACCACACACACAATCACACAATCACACAATCACTCACAGACCTGCAACAACACACACACACTCACTCACAGACCTGCAACACCACACACACACTCACTCACAGACCTGCAACACCACAGAATCACTCACAGACCTGCAACACCACACACACACACACACACACACAGACCTGCAACATCACACACACACTCACACGACTGTAACGTCACAGAAAAAGGGGTGTTTTGAAGCTCACATCAGGGCTAACATTGATCAACCAGTGAAACACAGCACTCGAGAATGACCTGTGGGCCTCAGAGTGGCCTTGGGGTTAAGATGCATAACATGCACGGAAGGTGACCTCTTTGGTTCCCAGACGGCCCGCTTCTGCTGTGTCTTTAAACAAGGCATTGTAGTAAAATGTAATCTATGTGCTGCCACTGCGTGGTAGGATAGTGTGACCACGTGTATCAGGACCGGGGGGGGGGGGGGGAGCTTCTCACCTGTAGGTCTGCAACTGCACGGGAAAGTTGGGCCACCTGCCACTCCACAGGGGAGAGTACCTCAGCCCCATCCACACCCAAAGCCTCCACCTGCAGGGCAAGCCTCTCCACTGCAGCTTTGAGAACCTGGAGAACCACCACCACACTGTTAGCATCACCTTCAACACCACCACACTGTTAGCATCACCTTCAGCACCACCACACTGTTAGCATCACCCACACACTGTTAGCATCACCTTCAACACCACCACCACACTGTTAGCATCACCCACACACTGTTAGCATCACTTTCAACACCACCACCACACTGTTAGCATCACCTTCAACACCACCACACTGTTAGCATCACCACCACACTGTTAGCATCACCCACACACTGTTAGCATCACTTTCAACACCACCACCACACTGCTAGCATCACCTTCAACAGCACCACACTGTTAGCATCACCTTCAACACCACCACCACACTGTTAGCATCACCCACCACACTGTTAGCATCACCTTCAACACCACCACCACACTGTTAGCATCACCACACACTGTTAGCATCACCTTCAACACCACCACACTGTTAGCATCACCACCACACTGTTAGCATCACCTTCAACACACCACACTGTTAGCATCACCCACACACTGTTAGCATCACCTTCAACACCACCACCACACTGTTAGCATCGCCTTCAACACCACCACACTGTTAGCATCACCCACACCACCACCACACTGTTAGCATCACCCACACCACCACCACACTGCTAGCATCACCTTCAGCACCACCACCACACTGCTAGCATCACCTTCAACACCACCACCACACTGCTAGCATCACCTTCAACACCACCACCACACTGTTAGCATCACCTTCAACACCACCACCACACTGTTAGCATCACCTTCAACACCACCACCACACTGTTAGCATCACCTTCATCACCCACACACTGTTAGCATCACCTTCAACACCACCACCACACTCAACACCACCACACTGTTAGCATCACCTTCAGCACCACCACACTGTTAGCATCGCCTTCAACACCACCACACTGTTAGCATCACCTTCAACAGCACCACCACACTGTTAGCATCACCCACACACTGCTAGCATCACCTTCAACAGCACCACCACACTGTTAGCATCACCCACACACTGTTAGCATCACCTTCAACAGCACCACCACACTGTTAGCATCGCCCACACCACCGGAACGCACTGACGTCTGTACCCAAAGTAAAGTAAAGTAAAGCCGTTTCTGCTTCAGTGATTAACTTTACTTCCTGTGCCATTACACCACATAAAGGGTTTGTGGCAGATTAGCTCACACATTTCCTGGGCGTTACATTAATGCTGTAAATAGGGGTGCCATTTCTGTCCATGCTTACTGGTGTCGTCCAACCTGGGAAGTGCCTTACATGGACACCAGCACACACGATCATCTCTGGCTCACCCTTACACATACCTAAATCACGTTATGATTTGTGGGTATTTGAACCTTTAGACCAGAGATTTGCCAGGATTTCAAATTATATATTATCACAAACAGAGCACCATTTTTTATGCATAATTTCTCCAAGGCCCTGGTACCAGAGCAAGAAGAGAAGAAGGTGAGTGACACAGTCTGCCGCGGGTCATTAACCAAACGGGGACGGCGTTGAGAACATTTGACTAACTGGGTAATGATAATGAAGCTGGCGTTTATGAGGGAATGCCCTGTCTGGAGTAGACATCGCTCAGGGCCTTGCTTAGGCAAACACTCAGACTAGGAGACAGTATGCTGTCTGCAGACTGCACCCCTCTGTCTTTTACAACAGGCAGCAGTGTAGTGTAATGGTTAGAGGATTGGGCTTTTACCTCAGAGGTTAAAGGTTTGACTCCCAGGTAGGGCACTGCCGTTGTACCCTTGAGCTAAAGGTACTTAACCTGAACTGCTTCAGTAAAATATCCAGTTGTATAAATAGATTTTATGTAAAGAATTGTAACGCTCTGGATAAGAGCATCTGCTAAATGCCTAAAAATGTAAACGTAGAACGGAGTTGTTTGAGAGCGATGGAGAAGTCGTGAACGTTCGAGAGCTGGTCTAAGTGCAACCGCTTTGCGACTGGGATGACAATAAGTCTGCAGTGAAAGGACAGTGTGTGTGTGTGTGGAGAGGCTCAACTCTCCCAGGACCACAGAGACTTGTCCTGACCAGACGTGGGTCAAATAATCATTTGAAATACTATAACCCTTTAGACACCAGTAATATTCCAGCAGACTACTGACAATTTTAAAATATTAAACATAACATACAGGTAACTGCCAAAATAAAGGAAACACATAAAGTGTCTTAATAGGACGTTGGGACACCACAAGCCACTAGCTTCAATGCTCCTTGGCATATACAGTATTCTACAAGTGTCTGGAACTCAATTATTGGAGGGATGTAACACCATTCTTCCATGAGAAATTGCCTCATTTGGTGTTTTGTTGATGGTGGTGGAAAATGCTGTCTCAGGCGCCGCTCCAGAATCTCCCGTAAGTGTTCAATCTGGTGACTGAGACGGCCATGGCTTATGGCTGACATTGTTTTCATGCTCATCAAACCATTACTTCGTCTTTGTCACTGCCGGTCTCAGGGCTACGGCAGTGAACTCACAATACGAGGGGGGGATTGACATGAAAAAGAGAGGGTGTAATTGGCTACTAAATTGGGAGAAAAATGGGATAAAACCAAAAAAAAAATATGTAAAAATGTAAAAATGTAAAAATCACATCCCTATGGAAGCACTGTTTGGAAGTCAGTGAGTGGATTTTGACATTGGGCCTTACTTTGAGGTCTCCCAGAGTGACCAGGAGGAACTTGTTCAGGGCCCAGGAGCAGAGGAACTGGTAGGCTTTGCTCATGACCCAGAAGGTGGAGGTTTGGACAGTGACCACAGCCCGACTCAGCAACGCCACGCGGTGGGAGCGCCGCGCCCTCGAGTCCCAGGGCTCAGTACCGCCCCCTAGGGGAGAGGAGAGGACATGCCATAGCAAACTTCTTACGGATGAGGCCCATTTGCACCATGAATAAAAGAACACATTAAATTCATTTGATCACATTTTTTTAAACAAAACTGACAGGAAGCACACACAAAAATGTGTAGAGAAGATAATATATATCATAACTAATCATTTTGTCACAGAGATGGAGCAGCACACGGCCCGATGTTTCCTCAAAGCCTCGCTCGGGGGGAGCGGGATGGGTGGGCCGGCTCGGGTCCGCCATGAGGTACGTAAGGGAGTCTCCAGAACGGGGGTGGGGGCAAATTCTGTCTCAAAGGAAGCAGAATTCGCTGCCCTCAGAGAATTAGCTTGCCTCGTAGAGACGAGCGGCAGACTCGTGTGGGGAGGGTCAATCAAAATAAATAGAGGGTGTAATTGGCCACTAAATTGGGAGAAAAACTGGTAAAAAATCTGAAACAAATTAAAATAATAATAAATAAATAAATAAATAGCAAGAAGAGGAACAGCCCTGGGACACATCCTTTATGAGCTGTTAAACTGTTATTGCCCTGTCAGAGCCGGGGGTAACCGCCAGCCCAACCGCAGCTGTCCCGGGGGCTTTGAGGATGGGGTGAGGGGCAGAGGTGAAAACCATCCGGAGGCAGGGGGTGACCTTGTTCTGAGGGTCGGGGTCAGGGAGGGAGGGCAGGGGGGGCAGTGAAGAAAGACACACAGACCAGGGGCCAGTGAGCAGACAGGACATCAGTGTGTGAGAGACAGTGAGAACAAGCCCGGGGCTCAGGCTGCACGGCACAATGCAGGACACCACGGTACCACACTGCAGCGCCACAACCTCCCAGTGAACTTCAAATGAAGATCTGTTTTTGTTGGATTCAATTTAAAAGAATAGTTAGGGGTATGTGGGAATTGTGATCCAGATGTTTTATGGATTGATTTTTTTAATTGATAAAACAAAATATGTTTTTCTGAACAATTGTATTAGTATTGTAGGTTTGGAATTTTCTTTTCTTTTTTTAGCATAAAACATATTTTGTGGTGTAATAAAATTTAAACTGGGCCAGTGCTATATGCCCCGTTCATGTGATGTACACATTCTATTTGGATAAAATGACATTTCTTTGTTCAATATATAGATTCTGGTGCTCCTTACATTTTGGTTGGTGCTCCTAAATGTTTGCTGGTGCTCCTAACTTATTGAAGTTGGGAGCATCAGTGTTACCAAGTAAAAAATAACATTTTCAGCCCTGAAGAACATAAGAATACATAATGATGAGAACGGGCCGTTCAGCCCATCTAGGCTCGTCATGTCCAAATGTAAAGAGTATCTAGTACTGCATCTAGCCTGGACTTGAATAGCCCAAGTGTTTCTGCCTCTGCTACCCGACCTGGCAAGCTGTTCCAGGCATTGACAACTCTGTGTAAAGAAAAACGTCCTAATATCCGTGCGGAATTTGCCTTTAACTAATTTCCACCTGTGGCCTCTTGTTCTGCTGACTGAACGTATCTTGAAAAACCTTTGGTAGTTCACTTTGTTAATCCCTTTTAGGAATTTAAAAACCTAGCAGGAGGAGCAAGAAGGGCCTAGTAAGAAGGAGAGAAGGAGGGTAGATGGGAATAGAGGGAGGGAAAGGGAGGATGATGGAGAGATGGAGAAGGAGGGTAGATGGGAATAGAGGGAGAGAAAGGGAGGATGATGGAGAGATGGAGAAGGAGGGTAGATGGGAATAGAGGGAGGGAAAGGAAGGATGATGGAGAGATGGAGAAGGAGGGTAGATGGGAATAGAGGGAGGGAAAGGGAGGATGTTGGAGAGATGGAGGAGGAGGGGACAGGATGTTGGGGTTACCTGAAGGCTCCAGGCAGCGGATGGTGGTGTGCAGGGGGGGGTAGAGCTGCAGGAGGAGTTCTGCGGTGGGGGTCCTGACTGCACAATCTCCCCCCTCAGAATCAGGAAGACACTTATCCTTCTGTCCCTTTCCCAGAGAGGCACACAGCACTGCAACACACACACACACACAGAGCACTGTAACACACACACACAGCACTGCACACACACACACACAGCACTGTAACACACACACACACACACACACAGAGCACTGTAACACACACACAGCACTGTAACACACACACACAGCACTGTAACACACACACACACACAGCAGCACTGTAACACACACACACACACAGCACTGTAACACACACACACACAACACTGTAAACACACACACACACACACACACACTTTACTAAAGACAGAGACACACACAGCACTGTAACACACACATTTACACATGGCCAAATTTACAATAAACAAGACTGCAAGCCTATTTCATTTTCTGTTTACGAATATAATATACCATTTATATATATACGTTTACGAATATAATGACATAGGTGCAGGCCAATGGACAATAACACAAACACTAAAAAGGAAGGTTGCACACTCTTCTCTTCTCACACTCTTCCATCCAATAGCGGTTTATATTTTTGGAGAATTGTAAAATCACCAACATCTCAGCTATTGCTTTTGTCAGGGGGGAAAGAGCAGTGTGCGATGTGAACAGATAAAGACAATGTCAGTCACATGGGCAGATCAGTAACAGGTGCAACTTTCCTTTTAGTATTAAAATCTCTCGAGGAAACCATCTCTTTCAGTGTTGAATTTTGACAGTTCTGGAGAAGAACGGAACTGTTCTTTTATCAATCTGTGGGAATACTCTGGGGTCTGCATGTGTTTGAGTCTCCTCTGGTGCCACCTAGAGGCCAGAGGCCAGAGTCCTTCACTGCATGTTGATGGTGACGCTTACCTGCATCCCAGCGACCGAACGCGGTTTGGTGATGATCTGTGTGCAGAGGTCATTCAGCGAGCCTTCACACTCACCAGGAAGAGACACTGGAACAGACACGCACGCACGCACACACACACACACACACACACACACACACACACACACACACACACACACACACACACACACACACACACACACACACACACACACACACACACACACACACACACACACACACACACACACACACAAACACACACACAAACACAAACACACACACACACACACACACACACACACACACACACACACACAAACAAACACAGCGTCAGCCAGAACTCAAAACTTATATTATATCATTTCATTATTTTGTTCACTCGGTCGAGACCTCAACAGACCCAAAATGCTTTCAGAACAGCAGTGAAACGGCGAGCTCATTCGTACCCGTGCTGCAGACGCCGCGCAGCTCCGTCACCAACAGAAGAGCCGTCTGATCAGAGCACTGGTTCAGACTTCCCAGCATGCAGTTGTGTGGGGGGCAGTAGAGGAGGCTGAGCAGGGCTCTACTGAACTCTGTCCACAGCGCGCGTCTGTACCGGGCAGCCAGCGCTGCGCAGGCCTCAGATTCGGCCCTGTCCCGCTCAGAGTCCCGCCCGCCCCGCCCCCCCGAGGGGTGTGTGTGGGGGGGGTCCGCGGTGCGGGGGCGGTCCGGCGCGGGCCGGTTGGGGACGTGGGGGGCCAGCAGGTCAGTGGACGACAGCAGGGCCTGGAAGAGCCGCTCTGTGAACTCCTGGTCCTGTGTGACGAAGGCAGCCAGGGGACAGGCGCTCCGGGGGGGCTCCACGGGCGGGTTCAGGGGGCAGGGGAGCCGGTCAGCCTGGTCCCCCAGCAGCGTGCGAGGGGGGGCGTGGAGCACGTGGGGGCCGTGGAGGGGCCCGCTCTCCCCCGCAGCCCAGCGGTGCAGCGTCTGGGCCGCCGCCCGGCCCCTGTGCTCCCCCAGGACCTGCAGCAGCCGGGCCGCGGGGAACGTCCCGACCCCGCCCTGCCCCCCCGCCACGCGGCTGAAGGCCTCCGCCCCCCCCAGCGTGTCCTCCAGGCTCTCGGCCGACGGCCCGGCGGGGTCGCCCCCCCCCAGGGCCCCCAGGGCCCCCCGGAGGTACTCCTCGGTCAGGCTCAGGCCCTGCAGCCCCAGCAGAGTGAGAGTCCGCCGCGCCGCCCCCAGGGCGCGGAGCCCCAGAGAGAGGCGGCCCAGCGCGCCCCCCCAGCCCGCGCGCGGAGGAGCCCCCAGTGCCCCAGGTGCACCCGCAGCTCCTCACACAGAGCGCGGACCCCCCCGGCGCCCGGCGGCCCCCCCTCCCGCTCCAGCAGGCCGGCCAGGCGGCGCACGAAGGCGGCGGAGGCCCGGTAGCGCAGCGCGAACTCGTGGAGGAAGAGGAGGCGCGCGCGTTCCTCCAGCAGAGCCTGCAGCCGCCCGCCCTGCGGCCCCACGTGCTGGAACTCCGCCCCCTCGGGGGGGCAGCGCGCCCGCACACACCCCCCCACCGCCCCGGGGCACTCCCGCAGCGCCTGCCACTGCCCGCCCGCTCCCAGCATGCACTGCTCCAGCCGCCGCAGGCGTCGCGCGGAGCGGGACGGGAGGCCCTCGGGGTCGGACCCCACGTCCTCGTGCTTGTGCTTCAGCAGCCAGCGCAGACCCGGGTTCAACCGCGTCCTCAACACCGCCTCCGCCCTCTGCAGAGAGCGACACAACGAGCTCTGCATGCAGGGGACTGGAGGAGGGAGGGAGGGGGGGAGAGAGAGAGGAGAGAGAGGGAGAGAGGGAGGAGGAGAGGAGAGGAGGAGAGGGAGAGGGAGGGGGAGAGGGAGAGAGAGAGAGGGGAGAGAGGGAGAGAGAGAGAGAGAGGGGGAGAGAGAGGAGAGAGAGAGAGAGAGGAGGGAGAGGAGAGAGAGAGGGAGAGAGAGAGAGGGAGAGAGAGAGAGAGAGAGGAGGGAGAGGGAGAGAGGGGAGAGAGAGAGAGGGAGGGGAGAGAGAGAGGGGGAGGGAGGAGGGAGAGGGGGGGGAGAGAGAGGGAGGGAGAGAGAGAGAGAGAGAGAGGGAGAGAGGAGGAGAGAGAGGGAGAGAGAGAGAGGAGGAGAGGGAGAGGAGGGAGGGGGAGGGAGAGGAGAGAGAGAGAGAGAGAGGGAGGGAGAAAGGAAGAGAGAGAGAGAGAGAGAGAGAGAGAGAGAGAGGGGGGGGGGAGAGAGAGAGAGAGATAAAGAGTTCACTCGTAGGTTTTATTGACACTGTAATTGTTGTGTATTTCTGGTTCTGCCGTATTGGTTATAACGTCACTGTGCTGAGGTGATGCTGAAAGAGTCACTTCCGCTGTCCTGAGCATTTCCTGCCTAAAATTGTAGTTCATTATCCTAACACAATACTACTGACACACTACTGTACGCAATACTACTGACACAAACACTTCCAACAGTGGACACCAAAAAACATACACACAAACTTTCATACAAAAATATAATATAATATAACATATGCCATTTAGTAATGTTTTTATCCAAAGCGACTTACAGTAGTGAATGCATACATTTATGTGTATCTGTGGTTCCAGTGGGAATTGAACCCACAACCTAAGCGTTGTCAACACCGTGCTCTACCAACTGAGCCACGCAAAACCACCAAAATATATGGAGAGTAAGCCGTTGGTTCACCTGCCATCGAGATAGAAGTATCGGCATAACCTAGACCAGAGCACAGACACCTCACTCTAGTGAAGAGTCAAAAATAATGATTTAATCTGATTCAAACCTTGTTTAAAAAAAGGGGAGGGAGGAATCCTTACCATCAGATCTGTCATCACACAGCACTTCAGGCCAAAGACTGCTTCTGTTCTGAATGAAAAAGCACAATAAAGAGAAATGTGAGAACAGAAATGTTGTGTAAAATTCTGCTAGAGAAGCAACAACCAAACAGAAATGTACAGGTGCAGAACTTCTGAATTTCTGGGGAACCTGGAACTTCTGTGGTGTCCCTCCAGGACTCAGTCACTCACAGGGTGTCCCAATAAAACACATGAACACTGGACTGCATTTTTATTATTCAATAAAAAATAACAGAATATATACTGAACTTACAACGTGGTGCACTCCCCTAGAGCGCATCCCACAGCTGTGACGTTAGGCACTGATATCCACTCATCTCTGAAGAGTGCTGTGATGGTATTCCTTTTACATTTACATTTACATTTCACATTTTAGGCATTTTGCAGATGCTCTTATCCAGAGCGACTTACACAGTTTACATTTCTTTACATACAATCCATTTATACAGCTGGATATTTTACTGAAGCAATTCAGAAGAAGTGCAACGGCAGTGCTCCACCCAGGAGTCGAACCAGCAACCTCTGAGTTATAAGTCCAGCTCTCTAACCATTATACTACACTGTGTCATTTCCTTAAACCCTGGGAGCACTTTACCTTGACGATATGTACAGTAATACCTATTTATTTTGGTTTTTCATCATTAAAAACGTATGGAGCTGGTGGATAGCGTAGCGATCTAACGCATCCGTATCTTGGCTGGTCCTGTACGAGTGAGAGCTGCCTATCAGGGACACGGTCTCTACCAGACCGGCCCGGAGGGTGAGCCGGCTCGAGTCCGCCATCAAGCGCGTAAGGGTGTCTCCAGAACGTGGGTGGGCGAATTCCGTCTCGAAGGAAGTCTCGTAAGAGAATTGGCTTGCCTCGTAGAGACGAGCGGCGGACTCGTGTGGGTAAATCAAAATAAACAGAGGGTGTAATTGGCCACTAAATTGGGAGAAAAGCATTGTAATGATATTGTGTATGGGGGTGGGCGGGGCCACTGACCTGGTCCTCCTCAGACACGTGCGATTGGGCTGCATCCTCCACTGGCCACACCTCCATCCTGGCTGCAGGGACACACAAAGCAGGGGTCTCGATTGGACCAGCGCTGGCCAACCCTGGAGCCACAGCTGGGGCTGGCTTTTGCTGTTACTCGGCACTTAATTGTTACAGTTACAATTCTCACAGTTAACTCACTTAGCTCTCTTTCTTGGGTTGCTGATTTGTTTTTGTTTTTTTAAAGAATTTGTTTCAGATTTTTCTCCCAATTTAGTAGCCAATTACACCTTCTCTTTTTCATGTCAACCCCCCCACTCAGATTTTGAGTTCACTGCCGTAGCCCTGTGACCGGCAGTGACAGAGGCGAAGTATCGTCTCCTCGGAGACGGCACTCGCCAAGCCGTCGACCGTAACTCCGGTACTACAGAGCCACTCCTATACTCAGCGAGCTCATGTCGGCTTCCTTCCCCCCGCCCTGGGGCAGACAGCCAATTGCCGCCCCCTGGTGGCACTCCCGGCCAGAGCTGATACTGGCGCGGGTGGTGGTATCGAACCCCGGTCTCGGTGGCCAGCGTCGAACGTCGTAACCGATACACCACCCTTGGGTTGCTGATTCTAAGGTTAAAATAAAAAAGCTCTCCAGGACCAGGGTTGCAACTTCATCAACCCCGCTGTGGGCGGAGCTACCATACGCTGTCAATCACTGACTCCACATGGGCCAATGAATTGACCTTGCTCTCCACAGTAAAACATGATTTGTTCAAATCAGTGAGTTAATAGTCTCGACCGCACACAATCTTGGCACAATTGCAACCAACTTAGTCATACACCATGGTATACGGTGACCCACATTTTAATAAAAATAATAACATAGCGGATATGCTATCTGCCTGCTAGTGTTTTCCAAAGGCAACGTATTTCCAATCTAGTCACCTAGTGATGGTCACCCACAAGGCTATTATATACAGCATCATTATAGAGGGTAAGATACAAAACTTCAAATCTTTCAAATTCTTATATTAAACCCAAAGACAACATTTTAAGTGAGAGGTAATGGTTGACAAAAACCTAAAAAGATGCAAAATTCACACAATCACCTCAACCATTAATTTGACTTGTGCACTGACAAGCCTTCCTTTGATACCTGCTACGGTACTGTAGCTATGTGGGTCTACTTTAAACAATGTTCTCACCACCATTCACATATTGAATTCAAATAATATTACAGCATTATCCCACAAGCATTCAATGAACTAATATTACTTCGTTTAGTTTAGTTATAAGAAGCGTATTACAGATCCATTTCCACAGCTGTGTTATTTGTGGCTCAATAGTGTTCTAACTAGGCCTCAGGTGTTCAAGCAACACAACTCCGAGCTGTCTCTAACCTAAATTAACCCATACGTTAGCCTTAATTATTTACGTTTAGAACACATTCATATTATATTTAATTGCGCATTCATCAGATAATTGTTATTAACATCATCAGAACCAGTCCGTGTAAACACACGCCCACACAGTGCCACAGTCGAAAACAGACCGCTATCCAGTTCCAGAACTTTTATGACCCTCAATTTTATCGCATTCAAGGACAACACATACCTGTCCGACCATGACGTGGTTAATATTAGATGTTTATAATGTGGGAATAAATCCAGTATCCACTTTCAGTCATCTTCGCTGGCTCGCCGGCCCGGCTCGTATCTTCAGCGCACAGTCAGAAGTAAACACTTGTGTTTTTGTTCGGAACCCCATCCATCTATTTTAATGTCAAACTGTATTATACTTTATTATAAATTATCCTTTTCCCCACGAGGAATACAGCGTTATTTTTTAAAATAACGTTACCGGTTAGCTAGCTCTTTTCTTCCACGGAATTGTATTCTTAATTGCGTGTTGTGTTGCCTCGCAGGTTCCTCGGGGAAATGTGCATGTTTCCGATCAGCAGTATTTTTTAGATAACTCGTTATTATTAGCGTTAAAACGGGCAGTAATCCTGCGGCATTCACGGGGCAGTGACGCCGGATTAGCGCTGCCGTCACGGGTGGACACCGGGGCTACTCCATTCGCTGATGTCGTTAAGCGTCCTGACGAGCGAGGTGGCTATTCTCGGTAACCGTCGTTATCCCGTTAACTCTACCGGCGGTATCGCACGCGTTATCCGGTGTCAGCCATCACCTCGGTGACGTTAGGTACACTAGCCTGTTGGCTAACTGGCTGGCGATGTGCATGGAGAAACAGAATAACAAGATTTTGTTCAGTAATGTTTCCCAGCACAGTTCTGGCGTTTTTGTCCTAGCTGTACAGTTAGTTAGTTAGTTAGCGCTAGTTAAATGCAGATTAGAGGCGGCGGTGATTCACATGTGTTGCTCGGTAATCCAGACTCACGGTTTTCTGGGTTGTTGTTGCTCTCGCTCTACTTCCGCGTTCTGCGTCGTGGGGGGCAACCAGCACAAGATACGGTGACAACGAGATGTTAGTCTCACTTAATTTTCAATGGGAGAAAACGTTATCCGTTACTGGATTTCTTGCCAACTTCTGCTCTCAGTTATTTAATTAGGCCAATCATTTACGTGATATGACATCTTCGCTAGATATCTTGATAAGCCCGTGAATGACAGCTGAAGACCGTTCTCGTGATGCCATATGAAACATGTCAAAGGTGTTCCCATATTAATCAGCATTGGTGTATCCAACTAATTAGCTAATTGAGCCACTGGGGTAATTGGTAGAAACAAAAACCTGCTTAAACAGCAGCCCCCCAGGACCGGAATTGTCCCCCCCCGCGTTATATTGTAGATTGTAGATAATAGAGACTGCTAAATGTAACGCTAGACCCTGGAAAATGTTAGCTATAGTAGTTAAGAAAATAGTTAGTAATCGAACATCAGCGCTTATTACGGCTTCATCCATTTTTTTTAACTAAATAATGGGGGTTTTTCTGTGTTAACAGGGAATATATGTGTCTTGATTATTTTATTATTATTACTACACACAAAACGTCGCTTTATTTAGATACTTTATTTCACCTTTTTGTACGAGATTAGACTCTCGTGGTACGATCTCTGATAACCGATATCGGCCACAGACGTCACGCTTACAGACGGACCGTGACTACGGAAGGCCAAAAGGCTCAGAGATGTCTGAAGAAAAGGCGTTTCTAAACACGTGCATAAAATACTTGTTTTTATCTGTGTCATTTCGTGCATAAAATGTGTGCGTTTTGTGGCCAGAATGCGTAAAAAACGCCTTCGAAACAAATTAAAGTCTGTCGGTAAAACTTTAGACCAATCAACCACCTTAAAATAAAAACAACCTGTTCCGATTTGTCCCAACTTTTATTTGTCGCACACTATTTATAAAACACTTAGTTTTTTACGCAAATTTTGACCACAAAAACACACATATTATACATGTTTTAAACATTAAAAAAACACATATTTTAAGTACTTATTGACCACCAAACAGAAAACCGCTCACCATTTTTGGCAAAACGCCACATAGCCCATCTCTTGCAAAATAAAAAATTGCTTTCAAAACCATTTTAAAAAAAAATCTCTAATCAAAATCAGTTCTTACATCAAAATAACACAGACATCCATCATATGACTATTATCTAATATCTTATGAGCACCAATTTAACACCAAATAATGAAACAGTACATTTTACACATAAAACACAAGGTAATAGAATTATTCTATTTGTCCCTTTCTCAGTAATACTGTAATGTACAGTAATTCTTTCTGAAAAACAGGTGTCAATATTAT
This sequence comes from Aldrovandia affinis, assembly GCA_029706075.1. NCBI lineage: Eukaryota > Metazoa > Chordata > Actinopteri > Notacanthiformes > Halosauridae > Aldrovandia > Aldrovandia affinis. The sequence goes on from JAINUG010000461.1 coordinate 87,402, forward strand.
TGGCATCCCTAAAGGTTATTTCAAAACCAAACAAAGTTAAATCTGCAATATAATTCTACTTATTTATGTTAATCTCAGACTTAAGGAACCTGTCCCTGTTCCTGTTTCAATAGGGTATAAAAATGAGTTAACACACACATGTACAATCCCTTTGTCATCCATCACCATCGCCATGGGGAAAGATAAAAACTGTCAAATCCAAAGACAGAGATGGTTGGTGACCTACACAAGTCAGGTAATGGGTACAAAAAAATACACAAATGGTTAAACATACCACTAACCACTGTTAGGGCAATAATCAAAATGTTGCAAAGTTGCCAGGAAGAGGATGCAGATGCATGTGAGGATGATGGTGAGGGAGGCCGAGAAGAGCCAGAGGGCCACAGCTCAGGTACTGCAGGCTTCAGTTGTGTTGGGGTCACAAAGTCTCAAAATCAACTATTAAAAAAAAGCTCTTTGGAAGGGTTGCACTTCCAAAGAAATGAAAGCCCTTACTGAGAGCAACCAACAGCCAACACAAGTGTCTGGAGTTTTCCAAACGTAGATTTTTCATTGGAACTATGACTGGAACCGGGTGCTATGCTCAGATGAGACCAAAATTGAACTTTTTGGCCATGTACACCATCGGCATCTTTGGCATCAAGAGACGCATACAAGGAAAATCACCTCATATTTTTGCTGCAGGTGGTCCATGGGCTGTAATTAATATCAATGGCATAATGAATTCCGTCAAGTACCAGGACGTTTTAGTAAAAAAAACTTTGCCAGGAAGCTGAGGCTTGGCCATAGGTCAACCTACCAAGACAATGACCCCAAACATACCTAAAAATCAACACAGAAATGGTTCTGTGAAAACAAAATCAGTGTTTTGCAATGGCCATCTGTCTCCAGATTTACACCCTATTGAAAACATGTGGTGTGAACTGAAGAGGGCAGTCCATAAGCACAAACCTAAGGATACCAAGGATCTTGAAAGCTTCTACATGGAGAAATTCTGCTCATTTTCATCAGAAGATCAACAGTTGGCTGTCCACTCCTGAGGGAGGGGGGAGGGTGGTCAGCACAAACTCGCTGTGAAGCACGTAAGGGAGTCTCCAGAAAGGGGGTCGGTGAGTTCCATCTCGGAGGCAGATCATCGCCGGCCTCGGAGAGTAGCTTGCCCCGTAGAGAGGGGCGGCAAGTTCATGGGGGAGGGTTAATCTAACTAAATAGAGGGCATAATTGGCTTCCAGATTGGGGAGAAAAACAGGGAAACATCAGAAACAAAATGTATTTTAAAAATAACTAAACTTGAAGGACAGGCATTGATGGTCCGTAAGGTGAAAGAAGACTGTAAACAAGACATAAATAATATAATATATGCCATTTATCAGACGCTTTTATCCAAAGCGACTTACAGTAGTGAATGCATACATTTTTCAGTGTATGTGGCCCCGTTGGCAACGCCACGCTCTACCAACTGAGCCAGAGAACCACTGAAGTACTGGGAATCATCACCAGAGGCAGCAATTAGTCACGTGGACGTACCAGCAGGGTTCCCAGGGAGCTTTCACCAAGGTTAGTAAAAATGGTACTACACATACCACTCACCTGAAGGACCCACTGCCTATTGGACAACAGCTTTGTTAACCCGTGTTAGCCTTCACTACACAGGGCTTCCACTCAAATCAAATTTCCATTTTCCATGACATTTCAATGACAATTGTAAGATTTGCAATGACCTTTTTTTATGCAACGACTATACTTTCATAACTTAACACGTTTTGTTGCCAGCGCAAATACACATCTCATTGTTTGTGTGTGTGTGTATGTATGTGTGTGTAAGAACAGCCATGGCAGGTGGCAACAAAGGTGGCAGGGGAACAGACATTTTGGGGTAACGTTATCGGAAAAGGAGGAAAAAATATATGTTACATGGAATCAGACATTTCCCTGACAGAATAATTTTCAATGATTTTCAAGGTTTTTCCACAACACGTGGGAAACCTGACTATAGAAAGATCAAATTAATCATTTATTCTACTCCGCAAGTGAAAAGTATGTTTTGGTGTGCTGCACAACTGGCAAGCTCCAGTTGGAAACTCACAGCAAACCTGGGTGACCTTTTCGATTGTTTTCTTTACACATCATAATATTCCGTAATGCTTTTTGCTAGAAAGTAACAGCTATTTTAATTAAGTAATTTAATTCAGTGCGAGTCTCATTCCACTATGATTGCATTATGGAGGTGGGTCACTTCAGGGTTTCAAAGCTCACCGCACCAAAACCAAAGAATAATTACACATAATTGATTAAAAACTTAAAATAATAGCCACAGGCATTGAGATAGACCCGAATATAGGATGGATAACACAATAACACTGTACTGGGATAGCCCTGCTTGGAGCAAAGCTTCGCAAAATGGAGGCCAAGATGACTTCTTGGCAGTTTGGGGTTAAATGGGGCACTGCTTTTATTGATCAATTTGAACACAGTTCAAATGAATCCCATTGGCCAACGTATACCAGCCGAGTAATCCAAGCTTGATCCATGAACAAAACCTCCTTGCATGCCATGTTTTGTTGGTTTTTAAGCATGCGTCATATCAGAGAAAAGAGTTAGGTACAGTAGCTAGCTGGTTGGGAAATAGCTGTGCGTATTGTGCCGATCGCGATGTCTCGGGGATGAAACAGACTCTCTGTAGGAGGGGTTAGTGAGGGAAAGTGGAGGAGCACAGAACCCTGACGAGGTTTGCAGTAAAGACTTCATTACCCAGGGACCCATGCTCATCTCACCTGAACATCACAATTACAGACACCGATATTACACTAATAAAGCCATTAACGGTGGCTTTATTTTTTAATATACTTTATTATTTTTCTTTCTTTTAAACACAGTGCAGATAAAAATGCCTGTCATAGTCACCACATGCCCACAGGGGTCAAAAATCAAAGAACATTCACACAGAACATTTTTTTTTTATCACATTTATGAAAAGTAAAAAGTTACCATTTAAAAAACAAAACAAAAAAAATGTACACACGATCCAAATGAACTATAAACTTCGCGAAGTGTGCACTGAACTTCTAGGGGCATGAAACAAAATGAGTTAAGCTTTCAATGAAAGACCAGATAAGGAACACCTTGGGGGGGGGATAAAAATTAAAAGTCCTGCTGAAGCACAAAGTGTCGGGGTTTCTCGTTGAGTCCGGGACAAAGCGCCGGGACGTGGAATGGACTGTCCTTTCGATTAGCAGCCAGCTCTGGTGTCTGCAGGTCGCACTTCACCACCAACACCAGTTTGGCCCGTGGGCTTCAGAACCCTGCCCACTGCCCTGCAGACTGGAGCTCGAACACGTCATCACAAGCTCAGCCATTTACGGTTCTCCTCCACCTCGTTCAGGCACATCTCCAGGTCGAAAGAGGCGTCGGTCTTCATCAGCTTGCTGGGAGTCCCCGAGCAGGTGTCCTGCAGCACAACGGAGACAGGGAAGTTCTTAGAAAGGATGGTAACTGTGGGCTGTGATTAAACCACAATGAGCAGGGCTGCGGTTGTTCAGTTTGTTGCTTTAACTGATGCACTAGTTGTACCCAATACTGAATAAAATGTGAACCCAGTTTACCTTTCAGGGTTCCTACAACATTTAATTTGTTTTTAAATTTGTTTGATTTCCCTGCCACTTTTCTCCCAATTTAGTATTCAGTTACACCCTCTTTATTTAGATTTACTCTCCCCCACACGGGTCTGCAGCTTGTCTCTATGAGGCAGGCGAATTCTCTGAGGGCAGCCAACTCTGCTGCCTTCGAGACGGAATTCGTCCACCCACGTTCTGGAGACTCCCTTACGCGCTGCACGGCAAACTCAAGCCGGCTCACCTTCCCCCCTCCACGTTAAAGTATTTTATAGGTTTTCTAAAACTTACCTCTGGAACAGATGCTGGAGTCTTGCCGATTTTGGGGTACTCTATGGAGTTGCTCGTCTCAGATTCAATTTCCATGATGTCATCCAGGTCGATCTCCTCTCTGTGTGGTTAAAAAAAGCAGCTGTAAATTACAGACAACACTGGTACAGCAAGCAGTTTTAACATTTAATCCTCAAGTTTAAGATATCAGGAAATAGACTCCTGATAAATCTAACACATGCCAAGGATACTTGGCTTGAAATACAGCCGTGAGGCTGTTTGGATATGTCTCTACCAGCTAGCAAAGCATTTGAAGCACTGGTGAGTTGCTGATTTCACTTGTCACGTGTCACTTTGTATTTTGTTCATGCATTGAGAATTTATGCAAATGTCTTCAGTTGGGGGGGGGGTATAGGGTTGGGAAGATTCCCCCAGTGTTCTGTAATAATCTGTGTTAGATTAAGTCCCTAGAGCAGGGGTGCCCAAGTTCGGTCCTGGAGAGCTACTGGGTGTGCAGGCTTTTGTTCCAGCCCTTCACTAACACACCTGATTCCACTAATCAACTGCTCGTCAAGGCAATGAATGTTCAAATCAGGTGTGTTAGTGAAGGGCTGGAACAAAAGCCTGCACACCCAGTAGCTCTCCAGGACCGAACTTGGGCACCCCTGCCCTAGAGTGTCTCTGGTTTGGCCTTCACGGCTCTCCCTGTGTGCACACGGGTTAATAAAGCGTTTGTGTTCTACCTGCGGCTGCCTTCTCATCTCTGGGTCCCGGGGTAAATCTGAGGGGCCTCTCAGACCACCACATCACCTGATAAACACCTCTCCTATTCCAGAGACCCCAACATGCAGGGGGCGTTTACACAGCACTCGGGCTGAGATTGTCTGAGTTAGCGGCGTACGCACATGGCCTGCACAGGGGGCGTTTACACAGCACTCGGGCTGAGCCTGCACAGGGGGCGTTCACACAGCACTCGGGCTGAGACTGTCTGAGTTAGCGGCGTACGCACATGGCCTGCAGGTCGCTGCCTTCCTGGGTGGGAGGGTCCCACGCATGGAGCTTCACCCTCCACAGTTTGATCTGCTGGTCCCAGGACCGCCGGCTGTACTTCTTAAACTTGTTGGGTGTCCTGGGATGCACGCCTGGCTGGCGCAGGTGTCTGGAACAACCAAAGCAAGCAGAAACACTCAGCGCTGGCGGTCACGCACGTGCCCACGAACAGCAGCAACGTCTGGGCATACACGCCTGCAGAGTGGCGTCTGGCAGCCCTGCGGAGGGCAAGGGGACAGAAACCACCTGGACACCAACCTCCTATATTACATAGAAATGGATATATAGAAGCATTACGACCAGCTTAGAACTGACCGGTTATGAAGCACATACAGATAGTAGACCGTATTAGGTCACAAGTGACGAACATCCTGTACAACATGTCAAACGATCACTAACAAGCTACCTTATACGTGGTGCTTAAATCAAATTCCTGTAAAGTACATCCTGCTTTTTTTAAACATTTATTTGTTTGTTTGTTCAGTGAGTGAGTGTAGCTAGCTAATCATTTTCAGTCAGTGAAGTTAGCTAGCTAGCAAGCTTAGCTAACTAACAGGTGGTCAACCAATCTTCAGGTTTGAATAGTCACAGGAATTTGCCAATCAGAACAGCAGGTCCCCATTGAGCTTGCTGAATGGAACATCACATTAGCCATCCAGCTACGGAAGCTAGTTTGTACACCAGTCTATATTGGTGAGGCGATTGGAATCTGAATTTGGAGGAATAGCAGTGGCAGCAGTAACACCTGGTTGATTGTGAATGTGTCAAAGTGATGGAGAGATACGGCGCAAATCTGAGACATACACTGCCCTGCTGCCCAAGAGATCGACATTCAAGTGGTTCTCCCACCCAGTCATTTATATTTTTTAGTTTGATTTTCTCCAAATTTAGTGGTCAATTATACCCTCTATTCATTTTGATTTGCCCTCCCCACACAAGTTTGCCGCTCGTCTCTACGAGGCAAGCTAATTCTCCTTGGTTACAGGCAGATTCCGAATGGCAGCCCTAACAAATATCAACTTTGTGATATTTTTGTTGAGACTGGGTCACAGAGGCAGATAAAGTTCTGTGGTCATTATTGAGCCTGTTGTTTTGTGCATTTTTTTAAGCAACTATCATACAATGTGTCTATTCCTGTGGGTGAGCGTCATCTCAAGACCACTACTCCTTTTCTCTGGTGCAGTTTTGCCTTGTTTGCCGTATGCCATCATGATTTGACACTACTCCCCATGACACCAAGTCATTTTGCAGTTTCTGTGACTGACTGCAATTCAGGCACCAACTATTTGACCCCTTTCAACATTTGTTGGATCTCTCATGCTGCTTTAGAAACTCAAATATCAAGTGTTGATTTTATAGCTCATTAAGAGTCGGTTCCATTCGGAAATGAGAATGTTGAAAAGCGTGACCGTTCTCGTTTAGGGCATCTAATACTCATTAGGGCTGGGTATTGGCAAGAACCTCATGATACGGTTTCATAGATTTATATATTGAAATTATACACACTATATGACTGAAATTCACAAGGAATTAAAACATATTATACAGTGCATCTTCTGAGTATTGAGATTATTATCATGGGCATGATATGGTTTAAGGGGAAAATTGCCAATTGAGCCAAAATATAATACAAGTATATATCATATTTTCAATAAAGACAAAAATGTGCCTCTCTGTGTGTCATAATTGAAACTGTGGGAGGTGCTGAATGCGGGTAAAAAAAAAGCTAGAAAAAAACATTTGATCGACCAAACCTGTATTGACGTAGCTAGCAACGCAAGCAAGCGGGTTAGCCAGCCATCAGGAAGTAACCATTGATTGAGCTACTGTATATTTACATTTTTATTCAAAATGTCTCAAACTAATGAGAAAATTCTTCAAAAAAACCTGCAAAAACCCAAAAGAACATCGATGGCAGCAGAGCTTTGTGACTGTTGTAATTACAAGGCAAGACCTGATTTAAAACAACGCTGTTGTGTCCACGCAATTTTAAAGGACATTGTAGCTATTGTTGCGAGAAGTGGTAGCTAGTTTGCCGTGAAGCGACCGTTTCTACGCGTGCCTCCATGTTTGCTTGCCTTCACAACCTCGCCAGGTTCCAAGGCTGAACTGCAGCTCTGTGGCAGCTAGCACTAACGTGCTCACAGCTGATCTTACTTGCTATTTTGACTATTTGGTGGAGGAATATAATTTTTTGTTTGTGACAGACAAGGTTGTACCATGCCTGAAAGCAAAATGAAAGACAAGCTCTGAATGATGTATAGAACAGTGACATAATTGTCTTGTCAACTCTATTGCCTGAGCCTTCTCATAAAATATAATTGTTGTTGACCTTTCTTTTACATCTGTTGAGCGTTAGGTGTCCATGTCAGGCGAGTCTATAGTAGCACCCAAGTATTTGCATTGCTCACCTGTTTATATTTGTTCTGTGTTTATGTGTTTCTCCTCCTGTCTGCTTGCTGACTGACCTCTGATCTGGTTAGTCCCTTGGTTTCTTTAACATTCAAAATGAGACCATTTGTTTTCCACCACTCAGAAATGTCCAATCTCATTCCTGTAACCCTCCTCAGAAGCAGATGTAAAGCCGTGCTGTCGCCAGCGTATCCGACAGCAACGCAGCCTGGTGTCATGGACACGCGGCCCAAAGCCTGTAGATCTGTGGAGATCCAGACAAACTTTACAAACCTGGCCTTACTAGGAGAACGGGAGTCATCGGTCACTCGGATGGAAAACTGGTCCTGGCTTAATGGCAGCACAAACTCTCTGGATGTCCGTGGCTTGACTTTACACTTGATTATCTGGGCTATGCGCACTGGGAAGACTGGAAGCGGTTGTAAGGGAGCTGAAGTCCAGGGCCCGCATGTACAAAGACTGTAAGAGTAGGAGTGCTGATCTAGGATCAGTTTAGCCTTTTAGCTCATAATGGATATGGTTAGGATACACACAGGGAAACCTGATCCTAGATCAGCACTCATGCTCTTTGAATCTTTGTACATACGGCCCCAGGTTTCCCTTGTCCATATCGTTTATGAGCTAAAAAGCTAAACGGATCTTAGATCAGCACTCCTACTCTTACAGTCTTTGTACATCCGGCCCCAGAGCTTGCGGATAAAGTGAGTGTTTAAGGAGCCTTCATGAGCACCTGGAGAAAGGCTTGGTCTGTCGAAAGCAACCCGTTCTTAGTATTGCACTTACTTGGGCACTTCCTGGATGTAGCGGTCATAGGCGAGGGTGTTCTTCCCGTAGTTAATCTGCTTCTGTCTCCTCATCAGAACCAGCTCGTTAGTCTCCATTTCAGCAGGGATAGGAGAATCTCTGGAGTCTGAGCTGGAAAGAAAGAAGCAGCAAATTTCAATTTTAAAAAGCAATATACCATATATAAATATATAAATGCATGCAAATAAAAACAGCAATTAACAAAACAAACAGGGCAACACATGCTTCTGCAGTGACATTTGGATAACTATGGGTTATGGCTGCTAGATGTACTCGCACAGACAGACAGACAGACGCACACAGACACACACGTGCACGCACACACCTTCCTGATGAAGTTTTTCTTTCTCGTTCATTGAAGTCACTGGCCAGGATCCTCCTTCTGTATCTGGGCAAACGGGAGAAGCCGAACGTCAGAGAGCGTTTCCTCAGAGAGCATCGGGCACGTCTGCCGGGACTAGCCCTGCCAGGGCACAACACTGACACGTGGGGTGAGGTTTCAAATAAACATCGGTCGCTCCCTTACAACTGCATCTTGCCTTCCAACAAAACTATGAGCATTACATTATCTCTGACATTGCACATATGCGTTGAACTATTTAAGGGGCTTTAAAACACCTTTAACGGCAAATTATGGTGTGTAAAGTATCCAAATTAGATGAAATGAACTTTTTTTAAAGAAACCACAAAGCGTTTGTAAGTGGAAAAAACACACATGATTGAATTGTGGATATTGCTAGTACTAAGGGGCCCAGTGGAATGCTACACAATACACCACCAAGTGTCTTCGGAGATATTAAAATGACGAACGATGCATGTACCCTGTCACACTTACTATGGTGCAAAGACGAAGATAAAAACACTGCAGCCACTGTCGTATCTACTGTCAGTTTAAACATGCACACGAGCTCAGAGGTATCTATGGTCAGTTTAAACATGCACACGAGCTCAGAGGTATCTATTGTAAGTTTAAACATGCACACGAGCTCAGAGGTATCTATGGTCAGTTTAAACATCCACACGAGCTCAGAGGTATCTATGGTCAGTTTAAACATGCACACGAGCTCAGAGGTATCTATGGTCAGTTTAAACATGCACATGAGCTCAGAGGTATCTATGGTCAGTTTAAACATGCACATGAGCTCAGAGGTATCTATGGTCAGTTTAAACATGCACACGAGCTCAGAGGTATCTATGGTCAGTTTAAACATGCACATGAGCTCAGAGGTATCTATGGTCAGTTTAAACATGCACACGAGCTCAGAGGTATCTATGGTCAGTTTAAACATGCACACGAGCTCAGAGGTATCTATGGTCAGTTTAAACATGCACACGAGCTCAGAGGCATCTATGGTCAGTTTAAACATGCACACGAGCTCAGAGGTATCTATGGTCAGTTTAAACATGCACACGAGCTCAGAGGTATCTATGGTCAGTTTAAACATGCACAGGAGCTCAGAGGTATCTATGGTCAGTTTAAACATGCACACGAGCTCAGAGGTATCTATGGTCAGTTTAAACATGCACACGAGCTCAGAGTATTGATTAAATTCAACGTTAAAGTCTCGTAAATAATGCTGGAAGAAGGTGACATGAGCTAACCGTTGCATGTCGCGACGCACGCCGGATCGCATCTCCTCCGCCTCCACCTCGCTGCCCCAGTCTGCACATCTGGACATCGGACCCCCGCTCTCAGGAGTGGTGAAGCTGAAAACCAGCAGCATGATGTCAAAGAGGTTGTCAAGGGTCGTCAAAAAATGGAGGGAAAGTACGTCGCTTTACGGAGCCATTCGTATATATTTGTATTTTATTTTTTATTTCAAGCCCACAAACCATATTATATACGATGGACATTAAGAAATTGCTAGCGATGAGCTAGTTACCCATTTTATACATGTATATAATATAATATAATATAATATAATATATGCCATTTAGCATGCAGACGCTTTTATCCAAAGCGACTCACAGTAGTGAATGCACACACGTTTCAGTACATGTGTGGTCTCCATTTTTACCTCGCTGGCCTGTTTTCGGTGTCTCTGCGACCTTTCCCCCCCTTCTCCACATCGTCCAGCACCGTGGAGTCCGCGTCCGGGTCGCCCTGTGGCCTCAGGCTGCCGTCGGCCCCTCGCTTTCGGGAGTGGGACCAGCGGGAAGGGCCCACACTCCTGGGGGGGGCACAGATAACACACATTACTGGCGTGAAAAAACAACATCTGGCAGGCTAGGATAGCGCAACTTTAGCATACAGGCAAACCGCTAACGTTACCTCAAGAGTCAAGCGTGTAAGCTAGTGCTAGCACATCACGACAAACTTACAAAAAGGCCAATCGTTATAATGAATTACTGAAACGAACAGCTCACTTTCGCGAGCGTTTATCGCCAGGCTGGCTAGCCAACGTTAGCCATAAGCTAGCAAGTTCATTAGCATTAGTTAAAGCGCTTGAAGACAAATTACTTAACGTTACCCATTCATAACTTTGGCACAATTGTAATACATTTGCCGATACTATGCGAGAGTATAACGCCAGGCAAGCCAACAGATTTATTTAGTAAACTTGAGCATTAGTGTCCACACACTGATAGTTTAACAGCGCTAGCTGTTGTTAGCCAGGTAGCTACAGCTAACTAGTCATTCAAAATCTCGCGCCAAACCGCCATTTTATATCACAGACCACAACACAGAACTGGCTAACACTGTCTGGCTAGCTATAAATATAATATATACATATTATCTAGGTAGCTAATTTTCTAACGTTAGTCGTAGTAGTAGTAGACTAGATAACAAGATCTAGACTGATTCAGCGGTCATAATCAAATTTAGCTAATAACACACAAACACATCCATTGAATTAGTGCCGGTTAACCGACTGGCTAGGTTATAATCGTTCACACATTAGCTAACGTACGTTATTATAAACTTTACACATTGCACTTTCGTAGCTGGCCTAAATTCGGGTTCAATGCAGATTTCCTTTCAAATGATGGACTGCCCTAGCAATGATTGTTAAATATGAACTCTGGTCATTTGTTGCCCAGCTAGAAAATCAAAAATGTTTAGCTACCTTAGTACATATCGCTGGTTAAGTGGGTGGCTAATATTCCCCCAGTAAGTATAAACACAGACTTACAGCCTACAAGATAACAACATAATAATGGAGCAGGTTGATATCGCCTGTGCGCGCCAAGACGATGTTAGAACAAAACTTGCGCTTAACTTAACGCTTGCTTAATAAGCTAGCCAAAACGGAACAAAGAAAACCCCCACCATACAATTTATCTAAATAAAATCCAGTTCGCTACAGATCAAACCAAGCCAGCCCCAACCTGGTGTCGTCTGTCCTCCGGGCATCGTACTGTCTGGAGCTGTGTCTGAAAGACATTGTTTTTGTGGAAGAGCGCAAAGTGTGGCACCCGGAAGAGTAATGGTGGGGAGCGACTGGGCAGCGAGCTGATAACCTACGCGCACAAACTCATTTTAATACACCGCGCCAAGCAGCCGATGGGGTTTGGGACGGTCCCAGCGCGTCACATGACGCCGGGGGTGGGAGGGTCGACCCCCTAGTGCTGCTTTTAAATAGCTTGCTCCAACGACCCTGTTTTTAAATTCACAAACATTTGTGTAAATTAAGAGGCACCGATTTGTGAAGAAATACGTTCTGCCTAAACATTTCCTCAGCATGGAAATGACCGAGAGACCTAAATTGGGGACTATCCGTTTAACTTGTACCTCTCCCCCCCTTGTACCGTAATCTGATTGGTTAGGAGCGGGGACTGTACATTACTGATTGGTCATGGTAATTTTGGTTAAATGGATATCTTACATAAACACGAGGTCATTAATTATCAGTTATTACAACGTTACTTTTTTATATTTCGTATTTTCAGGGTGTTGTCACCGAAACCAAATTATTTTAAAATGAAAAATATTTATGGCGTCTCTAATAAGTAAAGTTATATTTCTTAATAATAATGTTGGTTACCTAATGTTAGTGTTTACAAAGAATGTATGGCATGTCGCCAGCAAGTATGTGAACTCGTTAATCGTATGACATGCACATTTCGACGTAATTTAAAGCTATAACGTCGATTAGGTTGTGTCATTTTTGTAAGATACACTGGCTGTGTTTGAAACCGCTCCCTATTCCCTATATAGTGTGTACGCCATTTTGTAGTGTTGTTCGAATTCTAAACTGTTAATTTCGTTCACTATATAGTGAACACTATATATAGGGAATAGGGAACGAGTGAGCGGTTTCGAACACAGCCACTGTCACATTGCAAACACATTGCTACAATAATTTCCTGGTGTACAAATAACTGCCAAAATAACGGAAACGCTTGAGTAAATGAGGGATACAAATTATATTGAAAACAGGTGCTTCCACACAGGTGTGGTCCACATAGGTGTGATCCGTGCATTGGTTAGAGAAAACAGACGATCAACTCTCAATCAGTTGACTGCAATCTAGGGCATGAGCAGGCAGTTTAATCAAAAACAGTCCACCAAGAACTTCACAGAGAGGGATACTATGGTCAGGTTGCAGTGCATAAACCCCTTATGACACCTAAACATGCACATTTGTGTGTAAGGTGGTGCAACGAACCCAGGCAGTGGTCTACTGAGCAGTGGAAAAAGGTCATATGGTCAGATGAGTCATCCTTCACCCTGTTCTCCACAAGCAGACGAGTGCATGTGTGGTGCACCAAAAGAAACCTACAGGCCCGAGTGCTTGTTTCCCACAGTGAAGGGTTCTGGTGGCTCTGTTATGGTGTTGGGGTGCATTTTCCTGGCATGGTTTAGGTCCACTCAGCCTCTTAGAGAGCAAGGTAAACGTCAATAAATAGAAAGCCATTCTGAGTGATCACCTTCATCCTGTGGTGAAGCATTTCTATCCTGATAGGAGTGGCCTCTTCCAGGATGGCAATGCCCCCGTCCACAGGACACAAGCGGTCACTGAATTGTTTAACCCCTTAACTGTCAATGGTGGGCAAGCTAGATCACGTAACATGCTCTTGTTTAACTATCAGAGTTAAAGGTACCGAAAATATGAATTATATTGTAAAATGTGTAAAATATGTGTTATATGCAAAGATTGGGTGGAATATTGTCTATTCAGCAGTGGAGGCCAATTTACGTCAACCAGGATGTCACAAAATATGACAGATCATTGATAATGTTGGCATCCTGATCACCGTAAGGTTTTAATGAACAAAAGTAGTGACCCCATTTTGTCACTAGAGCAAGCCAAATCGAGAGAGTTTCAATGTTTACTTTGCACTTCGTATCGCCAACAACAGCAAAGACGTTATTCTCCTGGGTCTATGAGATATGTGAGTATTTTTCTCATGGGAAGGTTTTGGATCCTTTGCTACAAAATAAGCCCACACCCGTCCTTCTCCGATAAGTATTGGCCAAACAGCCCCCCTGAATGTCCAACCAGTACCACCAGTAATATGATCTTGTGGCATGATCCAGGGGCATACATTGATATTACTTCCCTCCATATATGCTGAAATTGGTCCAGGGCTCTAACCAATGGGATATCGTTTACAACATTTTAAGGTTTCCTTTGGTTTGCATTTACTATCACGGATGAACTTGTGCTATTGTGATGCCATTGAAGACGTGCAGAGTGCACAAACCAGAGTTTTGTAAAACTCTTTATGCTTTTCCCTTAGTTTATTTGGATTTATTATTTGGTTTTACAATGCCAAAAGCCCCAAAAAACAGATTTGACAGCCAGGATCATGTTTACAACCAGTGAGTGGCTACTGGTCAGCTGATAGGCAGAAGTGCCAGCCAATCAAGTTCATGTCCTGTGACAGGCTGCTTCAATAACTGGCACAACCAAAGGAACCTGTAGCTTTTCCTGTGTTGCCTGACTAAAGAACACCAACAGGCACTAAATAGTTTTGTGCAATGAGGGCAGACAATTAAAAAAAATATATATATTATATTATATTATATATAAAAAAATTATCTTTAATATATTTATCTATTTTTTTTGGGAGGTTTTGATATCAGTAACTGCAATTTGATCTATTTTGTCAATCACTGTTCAAATTGGAGGTTTCTCATAGTCAGTTTAAAATGAATAACTACAAAAACACACAATATAAAATCAAAATCTACAATATCAGAAACTTGAGAATTGAATGCTAAAATGACTTGCCATATACCTGTTCATGTTGAGGTTATTGTGAGTTAATTGGCTGGTGTCCCCACCCAACAGGCTGATACTGCATCGTTCATCAGTGAGCGCTCTCAAGCCGTTCATTGTCTCAGCCTCCCCATTTAACACTGGACTTCATAACTTGCCCCCCCTTACCCTCCCTTACTCACTTACATAATTTGACTACTATTTTAATATCTCTATCTTTCTTTCTTTCTTACTATTCAATCGACACTTAAAGACACCGATATTGAGCGTTTTTGCACAGAGGTCTGTCCTGTTCGCCTTGTCCACTATTAGTTTATTGGTTTATTGGTGTTGTTGTTGTTGTTGTTGTTTGATGGTTTTATGTTTTACTTTACTATGCTGCCTTCATAATTGCCCTTCAGGGATAAATAACGTTTTTGAATTTAATTTAAGTTCCTCTGATAGTCAGTTTGCTTCTTGCTTCACTGTACATAGTTGTACAGAGCATACCCTCAGATATGTTTCCAGAAAGGCATTTTATTGTGAAGCATCACAAATCATTAAGCATGACACATCCTGGTACAAGGCACACACAAGCACAGATATATACAAGTTCAATCCACAGTAACTATACATTTTGATATAATTCCTCAGATGTCGGATGCTGCCCTCTCACCCTTCGACGTCTCTTCTGGGATGGGCAGTGGTGTTTTGCCTTACCCTTAGTCGGACGAGAAACTAGAGGAGAGAAAGAGAATCATAAAAAATAAGAACAAAAATTCAACATGCTGTAAAAACGTCCACTTTTTGTATTGAAGGGTGAGCTTGTGAAATGCAATGGACACTTTCTGAGGCCTCATCAATTTGGTGAATGACAGCGGGCGGCTATTCTGGGTCCAATGGGCTGCTTTGCCTTTAACGTGTGAAACAAGTTCATCAGGGTTAATGGTGTCTGTGGTGAGGCTGTTCTTTTTCTCAATTGAAAAAGAAAACACAGTTCAGTCCACCAGCTCCCAAACCTCTGGCTGTCCTTTGACCACAAACACAGTGTCCAGTCTGGACGCTGAGGACCTCCCACTTGATTCTATTCCAGGCTTTGAAGCGGACTCTCACTCTGAACTTCAAATTATGAACAGCACGTTAAGAAAAACCCACAAATGCCTTTTGGTGAAATACAATTCATTAATCTATCAGCAATGTTTATATGACTAGTCAACCCATTCACTAAACACAACACTAACAATGGAAAGTCAATTGTTTTTGTACCCTGAGCACGTCACTATTATTACATATGTCATCTACCCAGAGGGCTGCCAGCACCATGTTTCACCATGCGAATAGTGACAAAATATGGCAGCCCATTTTATAACTGAATAGATATCAATACGAAGGCATCGCAGCAACATTTGGTCGCATCGCTGGTTGATTGCAGGGTGCAAACACAACCCCTCACCTCATTGTTGTCAGTCATCTTCACAAAGCAATACTTATCCTCTTGATATCAATATTTGCCCTTCCCAATATCAACAAGCAGGTTTTTTGAGATTGTCTTTTTTGTTGTTGCCCGTCATGGTTTCCCCAAGGCGACCATTTTGTTTTGTTTAGAAAAGGGGAAAACGTAACACTGACCCATTTTTTCCCACTGCCAGATGATTCTACATTTTACATTTACATTTTAAGCTTTTAGCAGACGCTCTTATCCAGAGCGACTAACAAGATGTGCATAAATACATGGTAAGAACAATCATTGAAATGAGGTGGTAAATGTATACATATGCAAATGAGAGTCTTTTGAGGACTGCTCTTGGCCAATAGGTGGCAAATTAGTTTGCAAGTGTCCCTGCTCACAACGCTTCACCGATGACAAACTCATACTGCGTGCAACCAATCTTAGGAGAACTGTTTTGTGTTTTGCACAGTGGTGGTCATCTTTGATATCAAAATCAGTTGCGTGTAAAAGTGTGGTGCTAAAAGCCAGTGAAACTTTATTTTTGAAATCAATCATACGGTTGATATGGTCTCTGCATCAGCCAGACTTGATATCAAGGTCTTATATCCCTGGTACCCTTTCTATACATTACAACCTTTATGGTGGTTGATAACTAAAATAACTCAAACTCAAATTTAATTTGATTGCTCAAACTAAACCTTGGCATAGTTTAACTAACATAAAATGGTTTAGAAACACACTGCATTACACTTTTTTAATCTTTAATTAAAACTGCACTTCAATTTAGTACACTGATTCTGTGTTTTAGGCACTAACATATAACTTAACTTTGAACGCTGTGATATGACGGCAATACGCACATGCATTATTTGGACAGTAGGGGTCAGTAGAGATCATGACCATTGTGTAGCCTAATACCAATGATTAAGATTTACCAGGGACCTGTCTCACGAAGCAAGATTAGTGGTTTAGCGGGCTAACTTTGGGCTTAACCCTGGGTTTTCGGTCTCGCAACGGTGGCTCACTTTTCATCGGGTTGCATCGCCATGGTAACTTTTGCTACAAACCTAACCAGCTCCGTTCAGGCTAACGGATCCAATCCTATAATAATCCCGCCCCCTCACCAATCAGCTCTCTGGAAAATGGCCTCACCAATCATAGAGAATTGCGTAATCATTTTTTAAATATCAGAGATACAGATTCTCCGTGGAGGGAATATTGTGTCTTTGACAAGTTTCTAGAGCCGCATGTCACAAATGCCACTCGTCGAAGCCATGCGATCACTGTGCAGCAGTATGTATGTATTGCCCTGCGTTTTCTAGCCACCGGGACATATACGTATTCCACTACAAAATATGACTAGATTGGTAGGCTACATGGCTTACTATATTTATGTTTTCAAAAAAACTATGGCCAGTTAGATGGGGAAAGTAATTAATGTACTCTGCATCAATCCAGCACCAATTTTTTATTTTATTTTATTTTAATATATATATGCTTACTGTTATTTATTGCCGTATGCCTTTGCATTGCATTGTGTTTGCCTCCTCCTGTCCCTGTTATTCCTGCTGTCTTGTCTGTCGTGTGTTTTGCTGTTTGCTGTGTGTAACTCTTTGTTATTGTGTGACCTGTCCCTCAGCGCTGAACGTTCTGCTCGTCTAATTCAGTGTTCAATGTTCAGTCTGTCTTAATTTAAAAAAAAAATATATATATATATTTTAATCCCCGCCCTTTTCCCCTCAAGAGGCTAATTACCTCTTACCTTCTTATTCCTTGTAAATAAGAATCTGTTCTTAAGTGACCTGCCTGCTTAAATAAAGGCTAAATAAAATAAATAAAAACAACATGGAGTTGTGTAAATATGTTTACTCTGGCCAGCTCCATACTTGCTTGAGATATTACTCATGAGACCGAGATCTGAAGTGCATTGGCATTTGTAACTCTCACTTGTAAAAAGGTTGTGTGCTCGACTGAATTCTTCAACTAAAATGGCCCATTGCTGCCACCTAGTGCGTAGAGACGTGTAACTGCACGTTATATTATGAAGGTTTCTGGGGGCAGACAACACAGAGAGTGGAGGAACTGGACAAAAAACCTCCAACTCAGCAGAGCTCACGAGGGCAAGATAGACAGCAACATAATTGAGGAATAAAATAATATTTTAATAATTATAAAAATGTCCTGCCTTTAGCTACATGAGAGACACTAATGCCATGCCGGTCGGTGGAAGGCAACGGGACTGTGGCTATGGAGAGGTCAGATATCAGGTCCCCTGTGACTTTAATATATAATATATATATATATCATATATTATATTATATAATAGTTATATAATATATATATTATATAACGTTTATATAATATTTAGCATTTACAGCTTTTATCCAACATGACTCACAGTAGTGAATGCATACTTTTTTTTTTCAGTGGGAATACAATGCATTGCCAGCACCATCCCCAATGAGGAATTGAACCCCACAACCTAACTGTTGCCAGTGCCATGCTCTACCTACTGAGCCACACAGAACCACGCTCAACCTACTGAGACACACAGAACCACTAAGAAGTTATTTTCGCTAGCTACTTTCCACTGGGTGTAAAAGTCTGAAAATATGAAACTTTAATACTCCTGCTGTTACTTGGGACATCTGCTGAACACGACATCACAAAAATACAGATCCACACTGAGTGCAGTCCAAGACAGAATGCTGCCTGAGGAAAACCAGGTTCGTTGAAATGCATTGCTTGCGTTTGAGTGTGGGCAATGCTATGCTTTTGTTTTCATCTGTTGCCTTTGGTTATTTTTATGACAAATTTGCCCATTTGAACTCTCCTTGGTTGGAAATAAACTAAACTGTATGTGATATTTTAAAAACATATGTAAATTGTGAAGTAAAGGGTTAAAGGTGCCTTTACTCCTACACAAAGATTCTTTGCTCACTGTATGTATCCCACAATCCTTTGCAGGGGATATACTTGATTGAAACTAAAATGGCATCAAATATTCTATACAAATAAGATATCCAAGCAAGTGAGTGTTCAATGGAAATCGTCCATGCTAGCAAAGATGACAAATACCTTAATTTTTAAGTGTGCAGTGTAATTCTGCCAGCAAGAGTACTTTAGCCAAGAAGCATATTGCTTGTACTAGGCCTGGCCATTTTAGACTAGACCATTTTAAACTGCACATGTTAAATTCTGTATTCATGATGTCACAATAATAATGATTATTACACATACATTTCTAATAATTATTTGTTCTTTTCTTCCTGCCCAGTCTATTTCATAGTTATTGAAATGGGATTTGAGGCCAGCCCAGGTAAACGAGCCGGTTTTAGAACTTTTTCATAAGTATGCTGATGGCTGCTGTATTCTCCAAGATTTCAACTTGATCTCAAATCTTGAGTCCAGATACTGAAGACAAGAGGGATCTGTGCAATAAACTCATAACTCATTGCTATGGGAATAGTCATTTAATTTAACTGTCGTTTTGATGTGTAGTCCCTACTCAGTAACATCAAAACCTTTTTTTTCTAAATTTTTTCAGAAAATTGCCAATCTTGTCTTTGATCTGAACTCTGTTTCAGACAGACTGTGCCACATCCATGTGTTGATGCCAAAGACAGAAATGAGCTCAATGTAAATAAATGAAGCTACTTTGTCATAATCTTAAATCATTTGTTTATTTATTTTATCCAATTTTTCTCTCAATTTAGTAGCCAATTACACCCTCTATTTTTCATGTCAATCCCCCCCTCATATTGTGAGTTCGCCTCCTCCGAGCCGGCACTCCAGAGCCACTCCACAGAGTACGCAGCAAACTCATATCGGCTTCCCTCCCCCTTCCCCGGGGCGGACAGCCAATTGCCGCCCCCTAGTGGCACTCCCGGCCAGAGCGACTCTGGTTTTGTCACACCCCGATGCAATTACAACCCCATTTTAATAACCATGAAATAGACTGGGTGGGAATAAAATAACGAATAATCCTCACTGAGGCAAACAGCTGAGGCAAAGTTTTTATTGCAAAGCTACAAGGACAAGGTCCTGCACTTACCTTCTGCAGTGCTCTGTTTCTGCTTCTTCAGTTCCCGGCTGTTAATGTACAAATGTAAGCTGTGACACAGACACACACACAATTAGACCGGTCCTTTCCCTAAATCAGACAACCAACCAGTGCTAAAGTGAATGGTTATTATTCATGTCTATTAATGACAGGAGTGATTATATATAAATATATATATATAATATATATAATATAATATATAATATATAAATTCAATGTATCGCTCTGTTTCTATGGAATACTCAAGCTCAAGGGACCCTTTTGAAAACTAAAATTACATTTAAATATAATAATCAGAATTTAAATAAGTAGAATCATTTCATAATAAAAAATTATTATACTTTAACTGCTCTCATGGCCATTGCCAAGTGTCCTAAAGGAGTATAGCAGAGTACAAAGGAGTAGTGGAGTATAGCGGAGTATAGAGGAGTATAGATGCCTTTCTAGTTTATCTTCTACCACCGCCTGGGCGTTTCCTTTTCACGTATCAAATGCAACATTGGAGTCTAAAGACTTTTTTCCTCAAATTTGTCTCTTTTTTCTCCCAATTTAGTAGCCAATTACACCATCTATTTATTTAGATTTGCCCTCTCCACACGAGTCCGCTGCTCATCTCTACCAGGCAAGCAAATTCTCAATTCGCCCCCACCCACGTTCTGGAGACTCCCTTACGTGCTTCACGGTGGACCCGAGCCGGCTCACCCTCCCCCTCCCCCTGGGGCGGACAGCCAAACGCCGCAATCGGGACTGAAGACCAGGGCCGGTCTAGAAGAGACGGGTTTAGAACCGTGTCCCTGATAAGCAGCGCACACCGTATCGGACCAGCCAAGATACGGTGCGTTAGACCGCTACGCTATCCACTACCCCTAAACAAGCTTTAATCAGCAGTACAATAGATAGTAACACAAGGACAATGCATTTCATCGAACTGGGCGCTGCTATGATGGTGAAAGGTGCTTTGTAAAAACCTGAAGATACAAACCTCTTTCTCTTTACATGTCCATCTTTCCTGATGTTGGATATTTCAGTACGTCTGAGCCAGTGAGCTGTGCAGAATGATTTTTAATGAGCATTGAAAAAAAATGTTTTTTTGCACTCCCAAACACAGCATGCATCTAATGAAACACTAGCTTAAAAGGCAAATATGACGATTATGTGAGACCATACATCTCGATTGTGCTTGGGTGGATATGCCAAGGGTTCATATGAATAATCTTCATTGGGTTATTGACTTTGAATTGACATCCAAACAAACAATTTCTATTATCAAAAAACTGTTGAATTTTCCAAACATTTACTGACTCATTCCACAAAGCTCTAAAAAGTTATGTTTTAGAAATGTATTAACTGTGAATTCAATGCATTTGAATTTATTAACTTTGATGGTCTGTTTGTTGGGAGTCTCA
Organism: Aldrovandia affinis; assembly: GCA_029706075.1. Classification (NCBI taxonomy): domain Eukaryota; kingdom Metazoa; phylum Chordata; class Actinopteri; order Notacanthiformes; family Halosauridae; genus Aldrovandia; species Aldrovandia affinis. Next base: position 108,614 of record JAINUG010000461.1, read on the forward strand.
GGTTCTAAGGAGGAAGCTTTGTGATTGGCTAGAAGAGGCATCGATGCATCCACGTCCTTTAGTCTTCCCTGAGATGGTTCATTCACGTTTGGAAACTGAATCTTTAGTCATTTTCGGGAACCGGAGATTTGTATAGACCAGATTTTTTTGATTTGTTCATTCAGAACCTGTATTTTACAATATGATTTTTAAACATTTGAATTCACACCCAACAAATTGAAAACTTGCACAGTTAATAAATTAAAAACTGAATCTTTGCCTCACACCCACTGAAACTCCCATGAATTTCAGGGGGCATTTGAAAATGCCATATTGGCCTTGAATAAATAAAATGGTGTGCTGTATAGGTTAGGTATTATTTTTGTAATTTTTAGGTATTTTAGATAGGTAGGTAGGCATTTTTTGTATATCTGGAACCAGATTTTTAAAGATTTGTTCTATGTTCTATGTTTTTAGTTAATAAATTTAAATACATTAAAGTAAATCAAATCAAATCAAATCAAATCAAAAATACATTTGAAAATGTTGAATTCAACGTAATCCTAAATTCAGATCTTTTTGGCATTTTCTTCCATTTCGTCTTTAAATACTTAATTGTTTTTACCTCATGATACAACATTCCAACCACAGTTCCAATATAAATTGTGAGAAGAGAAGTCAGTAGAACATTAGTGTTAGTCTTTTATGGTCTTGGAATTCTCTTCAAAACAACATGAAATTGTTCTCTCATACTACTGAATCAGCGGTCATAAATTATTATACAGTCAATGTATGCACTTGCATTGAATTTTGAAGATGTAGGAGAATTTGTAGACTGGAAGTATTTTTTTCCAATTAATTTTACAGTTTGAAATTGTGTTTATTGTTATTGTTTTATTATAAACTACTTAATAAAATATACCATTACAGAATGTATTTCAAGCACACCCAGGAGATGTCCGCAGTGTGTCACACCCTTGCCCCAACCCTAAAGGGAAGAGTGCCCTACTTTGAAAACCAAAGGTCTTTATTAGTTGCTTTAGCCAAATGATTATCTGTAGTCATCTTTCTATTTCATTACTTGTTTTTAGTAAAAAGAAAATACAGCAGGAAGCAAGTTGGGGGTGCTTACCTTGTTTTCCTTTAAGCTTCTTCCGAGCTTCTACAATGTCCTCCCTGTTCACTTGAAATGGCTTCCTACGTAAAACAAAGAAGCAGTGCCTGTTTTTAACATTAAGACATTTGACTATGCTATGACACACTCAGCTTGTGTGAGAAGAAAGTTCACAAATAAGTGCTGGTGGTTTTGATGAAGTATTTCAATAACCACAATGTTTTATGGTGCAATGTTGTTTTTTTTTTATGTTTTAAAATGTTAAAAATACGAGTCCTTTGCTTCTGGGATTCCCCTTGAGAGTACGCGCATGCACGCTGCTTCCTCTGCTTCCAACAGTCTGAAAGCAGTACGATTTCTCAAACATCTACAGTTTTACAGCCCATACATTCAAATGGGAGCAGACAGGACTTCCTGCTCTAATCTGCGTGAGCAGTGCTTGGCGCTACATAGCAGTTCTGGCTACTGGAGCAGCTATAAAACCACTGAAAAATCTAACCACATTGTCTTAGGGAAGGAAAAACTCATCAAATGATGAGTGTTCCCCTTTAACACTGGTTGAAGACAATAAATAGTTTATTTTACAAAAGTCTTATTAAATTTATATTAAAAAATAATAATTTTGAATTTGTTTTGTTTGGAGTATACAGTATTTTGGTAGTTAATTTTTGTTTAAATTCAGATTGAGTGCAGTGACATGTAAAGGGTGAGACAGAATAAAACCTTTATATAAAACCTTTACATGTATATATGCTAAATCACTGACTGTCACATCCCCAAAATTCACCCGCACTATAATATACCCGGATGAACAACACTGGACACAACACAACTAAACCACCAAGCCAAACCGTCCACAATTAAACAAAGATTTATTTACAAGACAAACTGTCATCAAGAAAACATACTTACATACAGGTTGTATTAAACAAAACAAAACAGGTGGCTACCTAATCCTGACTTCAAAATGAAAAGCTCTCTCTCTACCGAAGCAAAAGAAAAGTGAATCTTCCGCAGTCTTGCTAATTTACTCTATGCTTTCCCTAACTTCAAAAACGTGCGCAAAGACAAAAGAACACCTGAAGGAGCAATACAAGCTCTCAAAAAGCACATGAGCTCAAATGAGCTGCACAAAATCACGGCCAGTGGAAAGGAGCTGGGCTGCAGGCTGCTTTTATCCTCATGGGTTGGTGGCGAGGGGCCAGCAGTTCACAGCCGAGGCACCATCAGCCATAATTAAGGCAACTGGACAGGCATGCCTGGAATGTGGGTCCAGTCAAGGCAACAGGCAGCCAATCAGCCACCTGCAGCTGGGGGGGGGGTATTCCCTCAAAACGCCCGACAGTAACACTGACCAGACCCCTTTTTTAAGATCAGTATTAGGAAAAGACTTGACACCACTGCCTTTATAAAAGAACACACAACAAAGAAAATATTTTAGTCCGTTTTTTACTCAAGTCAGTTTAGTTCAACCCAAGCTGACGCAGATACACTACATATCAACTCCTAAGAGATGTCTTGGCCCATGAGGCATATTTAAATAACAGCGTGCTGTTAACTTTTTAGTCCGAGAGTTTCTGTAGGGGTGTCCCTCAGTGGCACGACAACTTTGTTCCACCGAAACACTCCTCAGGCCTTCCTCACGCCTTCCTCATCCAGGTTCAGCACACAGAACACTGCAAACACTCGTGCGAAAGCTTCATTTGTGCTCATATTTCCTTAGAGACTAGTCCTATTATGTAAGAAGATATTTGGCAGCTTTCCCAAAACGAGGTTTATTTAGGTTGTGTAAGATCATGGTGTTATGGCTTATTTTACAGATTACATCATGTTCACTCTGGATTTTGAAATGACCGTGGCAACCCCAGTAAGATCTCAGCGCCACAGACATACAGCATGGAATTATGATTTATCCTATTCAAAATGAAATGAATTAATACTAAACCTATCTAAAGAGTGAAGAGCTTTGAGCTCACCCATCAGGACAAGTCTCATCAGGACAAGTCTCATCAGGACAAGTCTCACTCTCTTCGATCTTGACTTCATTCTTCTCCTCTTTCAGGTCCTTGTTTTTCTCCTCTTTTTCCTCACTTTGGGTGTCTGGCCTATTAGGGGACAGCCGTGTGAACAGGTGTTGAAAAGAGAAGTAAAAATGCTGTACTGCAACTCAGATAAATAAAAGTTTTTAAAAATCACCCAAAAGCATTTCCTATCTGTTACATTTGAACATGCTTTGGTGTAAATATACCACTGATATTTCATCAAATCATTTCTCTCTTTTCCTGGAGTGCACTCCCCATGAACAGTAATAGGCCTATATCACATTACAGGGAAAGATCTCAATACAAATAATATATTTTAGTATATTGTTATACTGCATAATTTCAGTAGTTAATTTAATTAATTTAATTTGTTACTTAATTAGTTAATTTCAAAAGTTATTTACACGTTCATCCATGTGAATATAAGTGAATACATAATGGTGAATAAGTTAAGGAAACACTTGAGTCAATGGGTTACAAAGTATATTGATAGCAGGTGCTTCCACACAGCTGTGGTTCCTGAGTTCATTAAGCAATTATATCCCATCATGCTTATGGTCATGTATAAAAATGCTGGGCAGGTCCAGTTGCCCGTTATTTTGGCTATCATAACTAGAAGAAGAGATCTTCTAGCATCCCCTCTTTCAAAGTCACGGAGATAATATATATATTATATATATATATATATAATTGCTGTCCGCCCTGTTCACTTTCCTTGTGTTTTTCTGCCATATATATACAGATATATATATTATTATAAAAATCTACTTATATATATTTATATGATATATTATCTCAGTGGACTTTGAAAGAATCTGCCTGTGTTTATTTTGTTTCTTGGTGATTGTTTTTTGCCGGTTGGCACTGTTTTGTTTATTTAGCAGGAGCTGTTTTCAGTGATGAAGAATGCTCAGCCTCCATCAAGTCTGCATTTCCAGACACTATGTATAATCGATGCCAAGACGCACTGAAGAAATCCTCCATTAGAGTTCTGTATAATCGATGCCAAGGCTCATGTTGGCCCAACGGCCAATTAAGACACGTCATGTTGGTCTTTCCTGTATTTTGGCAGTTACCTGTATTTTACAATATAGTTGATGCATATAGTCTGCACCTATAATGTACAATATGTAGGTAAACCACACATATGAAAGTGGCAATAATTGCTATGTTTTGTTATAGATGAAGTATGATTCTAACATGATATTTGAAACTGATCCCTTCAATTTCAAACTTTTTATTAAGCATACTTTGTCATCAGTGGAATCTGCAATACAATTTTTAACACAATAAACATAATTTTAAAACCACTTACCTTCTAAATTTGTCCCTGTGACCTGCTGAAAGAAATGGCTTGTTTTAAACAGGTTTGAGGGAATCCTTTATTAAAACAGTTTAAACTAACTAAAAGCTGGTTGAGTTTTCATGACATGGTGACAATGGCACCTTAATCCAAACTCTGATCCATTTGCTATCACTTTAACCAGTAGTGTACGGGCGGGGCCACAGGTCGTGACAAAAACAACTCAATATAGAGTTTCAGAAGAAAGTGTTTGCATGTGATTGCACTTTTTACACATAGGTATTAACATAATATTGAGTATTTGTTTTGTTGTGTGTGGTAAGGTATATGCAGGTAAATAAACTTAGCAGTGATGGACTGATCAAACTTAAAGTCGCGTATGTTTCAAAAGTTTGTCGTCTTGCTTGGTACGCGATTAACGTTTGAGGACGCGATTAACGTTTGAGGACGCGAACTGCGTATGGCAACATTGGCACACCCCTGGTCTGTATTTGGGTCTTATAGATTAATGGGGATCTTAAAGTAATACATGAGATATTTAGGGTTTTCATGCTAACAAAGTAGCAATTCCTTTAAACGCAGTTTTTAGTCTTTGTCAGTTGAATAAATGCCTGCCTGATCGAGTCACTACAAGGTCCCCTCGCGGTGGAGGAAACTGCACATGCTTTACACTGTATGCGGAGTTCTGTGCTGGGGCCTGTGGTGTTGCGAAGACACTTTTATTTTATTTCTTATGTCATTGATCACACTTTGCATTCGACGGTTATTTTTGACGGTTATTTTTGAGCGTCGCCGCTCTCTACCTTCTGAGGTGTTGGCGTAGGTGCGTTCGTCCCGGCGTCTGCGTCTGACGCATCTTCGCCGACACACGCATAGCAGAGTGGCCGTGAGAAGCATGAGCGCGGCTCCGCAGACGGCCGCGATCAGGGGAGACTGAGGAAACGGCGCGAACTCGGTCCCTGCGAGAGACCAAGACGGAGGGAGGAAGATACGACTGATAAGCACAGATATAGACATTAACAACTGTATTAACCCACCACCTCCCCCACCACATGCACACACACACACACACACACACACACACACACACACACACACACACACACACACACACAGAGGTGTGTGCATATTCTCTTTTTTCGATTTTCTTTTTCTGCTGTTTTTCTCCCCATTTTTTGGGGGGGATAACACTTCACAGACATTTTCACATTAATTTGACTTTTGAACAAACAATTGCAATTGTTATATTCTCTCTCTTTTCAATTGAGGAATGAAGAAATGCAGAACTTGCCGTCCACAGTCAGGTTGGTTCCACTTCCGTCACACTGCCTCAGCACAGGGATTTCCACCGTCACTCGACACACATACAGCCCAGAGTCGTTTGTTTTGACATCGGTGAGGTTAAGAACAACTGTTCTGCTCATCACTGGCCCACTGGCTGTGTGGAATGATGGGAGCTCATTGCTACCTTTGAACCACTGGATTTTGACTCTCTCTGCATTCTCATCACAGTCCCACTCACAGAACAGCTGGACATCGGATCCAACCTTCACAGTGATTTCTGCAGGCGACTGTGTCACCTTCAGAGTGCTGCAAGTGTCTGGAAAAAAAAAATCAAATGTTTCTTTGTCTTTAGACAGAATAACAATGACAAGAATATCATTTGACCGTGAAACATTCCAACTCTAAATGTGACTCAACTACAACATGTGGTTCTCTGTGGCTCAGTTGGTAGAGCACAGTGTTGGCAACACTTAGGTTGTGGGTTCAATTCCCACTGGGGCCACATATACTGAAAAATGTATTCATTCACTACTGTAAGTCCATCCATCCATCCATCCATTGTCTAAGCCGCTTATTCCTGGTCAGGGTCGCGGGGGGGGGGGGCTGGAGCCTATCCCAGCATGCGTTCCGGGCGAGAGGCAGGAATACACCCTGGACAGGTCGCCAATCCATCGCAGGGCACTACTGTAAGTCGCTTTGGATAAAAGCGTCTGCTAAATGGCGTATATTATATTAACATATATCTATCTATGCCATTTAGCAGACGCTTTTACCCAAAGCGCATACATTTTTTCCAGTATATGTGGGTCCCAGTGGGAATTGAACCCACACCCTAAGCATTGCCAGTGCCATACTCTACCTACTGAGCCACACAGAACCACGCTCTACCTACTGAGCCACACAGAACCACGCTCTACCTACTGAGCCACACAGAACCACACTCTACTTACTGAGCCACACAGAACCACACTCTACCTACTGAGACACACAGAACCACGCTCTACCTACTGAGCCACACAGAACCACGCTCCACCCACTGAGCCACACAGAACCACGCTCTACCTACTGAGAGACACAGAACCACGCTCTACCTACTGAGACACACAGAACCACACTCTACCTACTGAGACACACAGAACCACGCTCCACCCACTGAGACACACAGAACCACGCTCTACCTACTGAGCCACACAGAACCACACTCTACCTACTGAGCCACACAGAACCATGCTCTACCTATCTGAGCCACAGAGAACCACGCTCTACCTACTGAGCCACACAGAACCACGCTCTACCTACTGAGCCACACAGAACCATGCTCTACCTACTGAGCCACACAGAACCATGCTCTACCCACTCACAGCCACACAGAACCACGCTCCACCACTGAGCCACACAGAACCATGCTCTACCTACTGAGCCACACAGAACCATGCTCTACCTACTGAGCCACACAGAACCACGCTCTACCCACTGAGCCACACAGAACCATGCTCTACCTACTGAGACACACAGAACCATGCTCTACCTACCTAGCCACACAGAACCATGCTCTACCTACTGAGCCACACAGAACCATGCTCTACCTACTGAGCCACACAGAACCACGCCTACCCACTGAGCCACACAGAACCATGCTCTACCACTGAGCCACACAGAACCACGCTCTACCTACTGAGCCACACAGAACCACGCTCTACCTACTGAGCCACACAGAACCACGCTCTACCCACTGAGCCACACAGAACCATGCTCTACCCACTGAGCCACACAGAACCACGCTCTACCCACTGAGCCACACAGAACCACGCTCTACCCACTGAGCCACACAGAACCACGCTCTACCCACTGAGCCACACAGAACCACGCTCTACCTACTGAGACACACAGAACCACGCTCCACCCACTGAGACACACAGAACCACGCTCTACCTACTGAGCCACACAGAACCATGCTCTACCCACTGAGCCACACAGAACCACGCTCTACCTACTGAGACACACAGAACCACGCTCCACCCACCGAGCCACACAGAACCACGCTCTACCTACTGAGACACACAGAACCATGCTCCACCCACTGAGCCACACAGAACCACGCTCTACCTACTGAGCCACACAGAACCATGCTCTACCTACTGAGCCACACAGAACCACGCTCTACCCACTGAGCCACACAGAACCATGCTCTACCTACTGAGCCACACAGAACCATGCTCTACCTACTGAGCCACACAGAACCATGCTCTACCTACTGAGCCACACAGAACCATGCTCTACCTACTGAGCCACACAGAACCACGCTCTACCCACTGAGCCACACAGAACCACGCTCTACCCACTGAGACACACAGAACCATGCTCTACCCACTGAGCCACACAGAACCACGCTCTACCTACTGAGCCACACAGAACCACGCTCTACCCACTGAGCCACACAGAACCACGCTCTACCCACTGAGCCACGCACAGCTCATAGCATGCGAACTGTAGCAGCACAAATGATGACATGGCAACATTGGCACAGGCAACCCTGGTTGGTCTGCTCCAACTCTTAATTGGATCAGTTATTAGGATTAATGGATAATGAAGCCTATGATCTTAAAGTAATACAATTTGAGATATTTACAAGTACCTATAAAACCTATGACCGTGAGAAGAACGGGTGTAAATAAATGTTTTTTAATGAGCTTGATGCGCAACGGTTAAGGAAATGATTGAGAAGCAGGGCTTTTTACTACATTCTGTATTATCTCATACTAGGATGGTTAGTCATGATAACAAGAATTAGGCTCCTCAACCTGCAAGTCAACGTTGGTGCAATTTACCATGATAACATCTTTGCATGATGCATGTGGACCACCTAACTTCGACAAACCCGAACAGTCCTGAAAATGAGGGAACAAACAAACACACAAACTTACCGTTGCCAAGTGCAGTCATTAGAATCACAGTGCAGATGGTCCAAAACGCCGTCAGAAACCTTTTGGCATTCATATTAGAAAAGATTTGCGCGCACAAACCAAGTGTGAATAAACTTGTGATTAATAAACTTTCACAAGCGTTCATGGCTTTGTTTTAACAGCTTTGCTTCTCCTTCCTGTGACAATGTTCTCTTTGAAGTTCCACTTGCGACCACATGCGTGAGATCATGACCTGCTGCAGCTGGTACCTTGTGTTTTAACCATCGTATCGCTGAGCAGAGAGAAGAGTCACCTCCCTGTAGGACAGGCTTCTGACTCTACCATCACAGCAGTATGAACTATTTAAAGGTCAACAGGGAATTTGTGATGATCATGCTGTCTGTCCTCTCTGCAGAGTCTAAAGACCAAAATGTGTCTCAAGCCTTGGATTTCAAGAGATTTGAAATCCAATGTGAGGGTTTGATCCCCCTTTCTAACCACCCTGACCCTTTCGTGCTGAGTAAAATGCTTTACTCCTCTCCTATAATACTTGATGAAGTGGGAGAACACATAGCCAGGGATCTGAGACCATTCCTCCGTACAGAATCTCTCCAGATCCTCACTTGTGGACTCTGCTCTCCACCCCACAGGTTTTCAATGGGGTTTAGGTCAGTGTGTGATAACATGCAGACACCTAACAGCAAATACAGTCTCCATGGTGATTCCACCGGGCATTTATTGGTCAAAATAAAACAAATGCAGAGCAGTCGGACTTATGCCTATGGTCACCTTGACCAATCACTTGCTGAAAACTGATGAGTTTCTTACATCACGTTTAAACATTCATTTGGCACACTCTCGCCCAGGTAATTCACGTGGAAGAAAGTTGAAAAAAACAGGAACAAATAATAATTTTTACAAAAATGTAAACACCTTCCGTGGACCGTAGAGTGCGGTGTAGATTTCCACTGTCTCGGAATGGTCCAATATCACACTGGAAACGGTTTCAACACTTGTGCAACAGCGTTCCCAAGAAGGGCTGAAGCTGTTCTGTAGAAAAAGAGCAGCCCAACTCTTTAATACATATATTAATATAAATATCAATATATTGTTTGGTGTTTACATTATTTTGTCTACCCCCCTGTATGACCATGTTGGGATAAAATATGATGCAAGGAGTTTGGATAAAATTTGATCCTAGATCCAGGGCCCCGTATGTACAAAGATTCTAAGAGTATGAGTGCTGATCTAGGATCAGTTTAGCCTTTTAGCTCATAATGGATATGGTTAGGATATGGACAGGGGAAACCTGATCCTAGATCAGCACTCATACTAATATATAATATAATGTAATATAATATATGCCATTTAGCAGACGCTTTTATCCAAAGCGACTTACAGTAGTGAATGCATACATTTTCAGTATATGTGGCGCCAGTGGGGATTGAACCCACAACCTAAGCGTTGCCAACGCCATGCTCTACCAACTGAGACACAGAGAACTACTCTTAGAATCTTTGTACATACAGGCCCTGGTCTGAACAATTCCCTCTGCGCTGTGCTTCTACAAACCGTGTCCCCCACCAAATCTGTTTTGCAGCAGATCTGGTGTGAAGTGCGCCCCACTCTGTGGGCGTAAGTGGAACGTTTGAGGTGTAGAGTGTTAAGCAAGAGCGTGGGCCACTTCATCAGAAAGCCCTCCACCTGCCGCACAGGAAGTTCTGGAGCCCACACGTGTGCGTCTCTGCAGAACGAATGAGACAAGGACTCAAAAACTGCAGATATTTCGAAACCTGTCTCTACCAGACCAGCCCTGGCTGTCCGCCAGGGGGGAGGGGGAGGGTGAGCCGGCTCAGGTTTGCCGTGAAGTACGTAAGGGAGTCTCCAGAACGTGGGTGGGCGAATTCGGTCTCAAAGGAAGCGGAGTTCACTGTCCTCGGAGAACTAGCTTGCCTCGTAGAGACGAGCGGCAGACTCATGTGGGGAGGGTAAATCTAAATAAAATAGAGGATGTAATTGGCCACTAAATTGGGGGGGGCTGTATGGCGATACTTTACTCAAGGGTTTCCTGTGGTTCACTCATCTATTTATCCTTCTTTTATGATCTAATTATCCATTTAGATTTTTCTGTTATTCATCTTTTTACATTGGTTTATTTTTGACTTTGCTATTCATCAGTCCAGCAGTCATTAAAGGACATTGCTGTACCAGTTAATTTAAACAAGCGGCAGGAAAAGTCAATCAACCAGCAAAGGTGTGATTTCAGACAATAATCTAAATCAGCTAGTTATGCATTAGGATGCATTTATGTACAATCATTGATATTTATTGATGATTTAGTCATTCGTTTAGTAAGTAATTTGAAACAATTAATTTGTCATCTGGTGCCAGACAGAGCAGCAAGCCCATTCATTTGTATTTGCACATAATATGCAAATTAGGTCAAAAAGTGTTGTTCCTTAACAATTTGACAACAGAAAAAATCGGTGCACGTATATTGAAATGTCACCAAGTTTTTGCCCACATCTTAATGATCATAAGTGTATTTTGTTAACAACAGTAGAAACTATGTGATGAAGGTTAATTTGGAACTGTTATTAACTTTGAAATTGACTTGTGACAAATTGTGACAAAACACACCAATTTTCAAGGGAGTGGCACGTGACTTCTTGACACATAAAATCACAGAATACAGACATAGAATGTCTAAAGAAATACAGTCGCACAGTCGCACACTGTAGTGATCTTTAAAACCCTGGTCTGCTGTGCAGCGGATCACCATTGTCTGATTAGAGGGGCTGTTTCCCTCCCGTTCGTATTTACTCACCAGCCTACGCGCCCGTGTCTTTAAACCATCTTACAACATCACATTGGTAAAGAACACAAACAGTAGACTTCACCTGGCTCTGGCTCAAGATGTAGGAACACAAGGCATAATCAAATGTGGGTTTTAATGACCGAACTAAACGCTGGAAGAGATTTGGATTTTTAAAAGCATTTTTATAATAATAGTAATAATATACTTTATTTGCCATGTTACACAAGGTAATTGGAATTTGCCTTTTCACATACCTCTCCTAGATACACACACACAGAGACCCCTATACATATGTATTCCATCAGAGAGGTCAGAGCTCTGGGTCAGCCATAGTACGGCGCCCCTGGAGCAGTTTTAGGGGTTCAGTGCCTTGCTCAAGGGCACTTCAGCAGTGCCCCAGGAAGTGAACTAGCATCCCTCCGGTTTCCAGTTCATTGTTTTTTCATAGGCCTTCCTGGGATTCTCAAAGAGGTGTTTGAAGTGAAAATGTTTGATGCAATGATTGGAGAATTTCTTGGTCGTTATTCTTGTTTTCCACTTTGATTGAACATAACTGAAAATTGATGATTTTCATGAGGCACCCCCTTTAAAAAAACATATTAATCTTGAATCGTTAATTAACTGGAATCGTACGCGCACATTACGGTAGCCTTACTGCTTTAAAACAGGCCTCTCACTTCTGTAGCTATAAGCTTTAGTGCACATTAACAACCAATAATCAAACTAGTGGTAATCGGGATCTCATTAGAAAATATATAAATTTGATCCTAAGTTGGCTTTTGATACATCTCCCATTCAGTCATACTCCTTTCCCCGCTATCTATCCCAGCCTCTTTTGCAGTTTTTTATTTAAACAGTAACTTCCCCAAATAGTATTCTTTATTGATAATGCTAAGATATGCCCCTTTGTCTAAAGTTAGTTATCAATGAAAAGTGTGACTCCTTTAATGCTCAAATTTGTGTAATAACAAGCAGCTTAATAAATGTGTAATATTAGCATAACTGTGTATGCTATTTACAGTTTCATAGGTATAGAAAAATATTAACTTGCCTGGAAGCCTTTTTTCCAATATGTCCCATTGCAGTCAAATGTTTCAGGTAGATAAGCCAACCTTTCCTTTATTAATTGCAATTGGTTTTGTCACATACGAGCCACAAGGGGTGTGCACATTAGTGTATATATTAGAATCCTACAGTTTGTACTGCATGTAGGATTTGTTTAATTGTTGTATGTAATGTTTGTGAAATTAATGTTTTGTGAAATAAAATAAATTGCAAATGTCTTGCAGAAGCAGTATCTAGTCTGGTTTGTCTTGAAGTGAGCAGAGTCTTAAGGCTTTAAGAGTTAAGGCACTCAATCTATTTAATCTTAGCAAACGGACTCTGATTGAGGTTTTTAAATTCCTAAAAGGGACTAACACAGTGAACTACCAAAGATTTTTTAAGATAAGTGGGGTCAGCAGAACAAGAGGCCACAGGTGGAAATTAGTTAAAGGCATTATGTATTCTATGTTCTTATGAGTCATTTTCTGCTTGTACTTTTTTTTCCAAAGACAAACAAAATCGAACAAAACTAGAGCACACTGCTTGACACGCAAGCCCCCGATCCAGCAGTCGAGTCGTTTCCGACAAGCAGCACCAAGCAGCTAGAGGCCTGCAGCACAGCTGTGGTCACAGTGAGAGCTCAATCGCTGACCCACATAACCACACCACCTGGACAGGAGACAGCGTGTGCACAAACAGACATTCTGCAACATGTGTGCAATGCAAAGCACTGAAGTCACTAGAACACAATCACAGCTCACAAAGAAATTCAAAAATATATTTATTTATTTTTAATGATAGATTACAGTTGAGCTCTTTTTTTTATTTTTTTCCAGGATCGCTGTGGGGTCTTTATAAATCAAACATCGATTAGACAAACGTGTAACTAAGTAACTGAACCACAGTGTACAAAACAAAATAACGACACGTGACTTAAGACTGTTCGTGGAGCACACAACCGCTATCAAGAGTGCGCCTGGACTTTGGGCAGACGTTTCAAACACACTTTAAAGTTGAACCTTCGTCTCGTACTCAAACAACTACATGATGACCTGGTTTATATCGGAGACCTTTGAGATTTGAGAGGACCTTGAAAAGAGGCCTTTCCCCACCTTGGATCCCCATGGATCACAACATTATGAACGATCCTTTTAAAGAGTACCGATAAGGAGCCATTTGCAACCGTTCCTATTCAAGATCTGGGGGGATGGTGGTGACATATTTTCTCTTACACCACCTAGTGACTATAAATTGTATACTGAATGCAATTACCAAGCCATACACACCATTACATTTGGACACCGGTCTTTCACTGCCCAATTAACACACTTGAACCTTAACGACTTCATTTGTTGTTGTTTTTGTACATGAAGAGGAAATGGAATAACGCCTCAGGACATCGTCACCGAATCATTTGAGTGAGAGGACCGGTCGTCTCTCTTCTGAGCGCTTTGTCCGATTGTTCAACAGCTCTTCAGCTCAAAGACATTCAGTCCTGCCCCTCCTCTAATCCTAAGAGTTAAAGTGGAGAAACACTCCCTGCAGGTGCACATGGATCACTTCCTGCAGGTGCACATGGATCACTTCCTGCAGGTGCACATGGATCACTCCCTGCAGGTGCACATGGATCACTCCTGCAGGTGCACATGGATCACTCCCTGCAGGTGCACATAGATCACTCCCTGCAGGTGCACATGGATCACTCCTGCAGGTGTACATGGATCACTCCCTGCAGGTGCACATGGATCACTCCTGCAGGTGCACATGGATCACTCCCTGCAGGTGCACATGGATCACTCCCTGCAGGTGCACATGGATCACTCCCTGCAGGTGCACATGGATCACTTCCTGCAGGTGCACATGGATCACTTCCTGCAGGTGTAGATCAAGGATCATTTGCCTGTGAATTCTGGATGAAGTGTGACTCACTTCTTAGGCTACTTGTGACATTTACCTCTAGCTTAATATGAGCCCTGAACAGAGGAGGGAAATCCCCCCCCAGCTCATTCTATCAGTCCAGCTCATGTGCGGGGGGGGCTTTCTACCACACTTCAGGCAGCATTCCATTTCTGTTTCAGATTTTTCCCCGTTTTTCTCCCAATTTAGTAGCCCATTACACCCTCTATTTATTTAGATTTGCCCTCCCCCCACACGAGTCCCCCACTCGTCTCTACGAGGCAAGCTAATTCTCAGAGGGCAGTGAACTCAGCTTCCTTTGAGACAGAATTCGCCCACCCACATTCTGGAGACTCCCTTACATCGGACCAGCCAAGATACGGTGCGTTAGACCGCTACGCTATCCCCCCAGCATTCCATTTATTTCCCTTAAAAAAAAAAAAAAAAAAAATTACATTGTTTCTGATTTTATCCTGTTTTTCTCCCAATTTGGTAGCCAATTACTTCCACTGTTTTCAGGTCAATCCCCTCCCTCGTAGTTCGCTGCCGTAGCCCTGTGACCAGCGGCGATGAAAGGGAAGTAACATCTCCTCCGAGACAGCACTCGCCAAGCTATCGACCGCAACTCCTCCCTGGGGCGGACAGCCAACAGCCGCCCCCGGTGGCACTCCCGGCCAGAGCCGACTCTGGCGCGGGGCCGGGGAATCAAACCCCAGTCGCAGTGGCCAGCGTCGGACGTTGAAACCACTAGACCACGCGGGAGCATTCAATTTATATATATATATATATATATCAAATATATGACCTTAAAGTGCAACACCGGGTACAGAATTAGGAATTACATCTGAAGTTCTGTGGAATTAACTGGTGTTGGGAGATGAAACTCAGGGAAGGTGTGGACGCGCACTCACAGGTGCTGGGCGTGTCTCGGGATGGACTTTGTGTTCGCCAGCGAAGAAGCGCGTGTCCCCGTTAACAATGAGCAGCCCAGGTATGGTTGGCACGAAAGCTAACCTCACCAAAATTAGAAATCATGTCAGAAATAAACTCTTCCCTGAACCTGATGTCAACCTACGACAAGAAACGTTTCCTCAGACTTGTGAGTACTCCATTTCTGATCATCGAAATCACGACAATCTAAATCATTCATAAAATAACCCACTAATGCATTTTTGGCATTATTACAAAAAAGGACTTCCCCTTTATTCTGTTAAAGGAACAGAATACAGCCTTGCCATATGTTTATTTATGTTCATATAGAATTTGATCACTACAACATAACAGCACTGACATTTGTGTCCTTCCAAAAACTTTGTGTCTTGATGTGTGTGTCGGGTTACTAGCAAAAGTGATTTCATTCTCTCAGTTACCATTCACCGAGTCATTCATATATCAATGACGGCAGTTCCCTTTGCAATGAAAAACAGAAAATTGATGAACAAATAACACTTTCTGAAAGCAAAAAGATACCGACGTGACAGCCTAGATGAGATGCGAGAGACCAAGACGGAGGGAGGAAGATACGACTGATAAGCACAGATATAGACATTAACAACTGTATTAACCCACCACCTCCCCCACCACATGCACACACACACACACACACACACACACACAGAGGTGTGTGCATATTCTCTTTTTACGATTTTCTTTTTCTGCTGTTTTTCTCCCATTTTTTGGGGGGGATAACACTTCACAGACATTTTCACATTAATTTGACTTTTGAACAAACAATTGCAATTGTTATATTCTCTCTCTTTTCAATTGAGGAATGAAGAAATGCAGAACTTGCCGTCCACAGTCAGGTCGGTTCCACTTCCGTCACACTGCCTCAGCACAGGGATTTCCACCGTCACTCGACACACATACAGCCCAGAGTTGTTTGCTTTGACATCGGTGACGTTAAGAACTGTTCTGCTCATCACTGGCCCACTGGCTGTGTAGAATGATAGGAGCTCATTGCTACCTTTGGACCACTGGATTTTGACTCTCTCTGCTCTCTCACAGTCCCACTCACAGAACAGCTGGACATCGGATCCAACCTTCACAGTGATTTCTGCAGGCGACTGTGTCACCTTCAGAGTGCTGCAAGTGTCTGGAAAAAAAAAATCAAATGTTTCTTTGTCTTTAGACAGAATAACAATGACAAGAATATAATTTGACCGTGAAACATTCCAACTCTAAATGTGACTCAACTACAACATATATCTATCTATGCCATTTAGCAGACGCTTTTACCCAAAGCGCATACATTTTTTCCAGTATATGTGGTTCCCAGTGGGAATTGAACCCACACCCTAAGCATTGCCAGTGCCATACTCTACCTACTGAGCCACACAGAACCACGCTCTACCTACTGAGCCACACAGAACCACGCTCTACCCACTGAGCCACACAGAACCACGCTCTACCTACTGAGACACACAGAACCACACTCTACCTACTGAGACACACAGAACCACGCTCCACCCACTGAGACACACAGAACCACGCTCTACCTACTGAGACACACAGAACCACACTCTACCTACTGAGCCACACAGAACCATGCTCTACCTACTGAGCCACACAGAACCACCCTCTACCTATCGAGCCACACAGAACCACGCTCTACCTACTGAGCCACACAGAACCATGCTCTACCTACTGAGCCACACAGAACAATGCTCTACCTATCGAGCCACACAGAACCACGCTCTACCTACTGAGCCACACAGAACCATGCTCTACCTACTGAGCCACACAGAACCACGCTCTACCTACTGAGACACACAGAACCACGCTCCACCCACTGAGACACACAGAACCACGCTCTACCTACTGAGACACACAGAACCACGCTCCACCCACTGAGACACACAGAACCACGCTCTACCTACTGAGCCACACAGAACCATGCTCTACCTATCGAGCCACACAGAACCACGCTCTACCTACTGAGCCACACAGAACCATGCTCTATCTACTGAGCCACACAGAACCATGCTCTACCTACTGAGCCACACAGAACCATGCTCTACCTACTGAGCCACACAGAACCACGCTCTACCCACTGAGCCACACAGAACCATGCTCTACCTACTGAGCCACACAGAACCACGCTCTACCTACTGAGCCACACAGAACCACGCTCTACCTACTGAGCCACACAGAACCACGCTCTACCCACTGAGCCACACAGAACCACGCTCTACCTACTGAGCCACACAGAACCACGCTCTACCTACTGAGCCACACAGAACCATGCTCTACCTACTGAGCCACACAGAACCATGCTCTACCTACTGAGCCACACAGAACCACGCTCTACCCACTGAGCCACACAGAACCATGCTCTACCTACTGAGCCACACAGAACCACGCTCTACCTACTGAGCCACACAGAACCACGCTCTACCTACTGAGCCACACAGAACCACACTCTACCCACTGAGCCACACAGAACCACGCTCTACCCACTGAGACACACAGAACCATGCTCTACCCACTGAGCCACACAGAACCACGCTCTACCTACTGAGCCACACAGAACCACGCTCTACCCACTGAGCCACACAGAACCACGCTCTACCCACTGAGCCACGCACAGCTCATAGCATGCGAACTGTAGCAGCACAAATGATGACATGGCAACATTGGCACAGGCAACCCTGGTTGGTCTGCTCCAACTCTTAATTGGATCAGTTATTAGGATTAATGGATAATGAAGCCTATGATCTTAAAGTAATACAATTTGAGATATTTACAAGTACCTATAAAACCTATGACCATGAGAAGAACGGGTGTAAATAAATGTTTTTAATGAGCTTGATGCGCAACGATTAAGGAAATGATTGAGAAGCAGGGTTTTTTACTACATTCTGTATTATCTCATACTAGGATGGTTAGTCATGATAACAATAATTAGGCTCCTCAACCTGCAAGTCAACGTTGGTGCAATTTACCATGATAACATCTTTGCATGATGCATGTGGACCACCTAACCCGACAAACCCGAACAGTCCTGAAAATGAGGGAACAAACAAACACACAAACTTACCGTTGCCAAGTGCAGTCATTAGAATCACAGTGCAGATGGTCCAAAACGCCGTCAGAAACCTTTTGGTATTCATATTAGAAAAGATTTGCGCGCACAAACCAAGTGTGAATAAACTTGTGATTAATAAACTTTCACAAGCGTTCATGGCTTTGTTTTAACAGCTTTGCTTCTCCTTCCTGTGACAATGTTCTCTTTGAAGTTCCACTTGCGACCACATGCGTGAGATCATGACCTGCTGCAGCTGGTACCTTGTGTTTTAACCATCGTATCGCTGAGCAGAGAGAAGAGTCACCTCCCTGTAGGACAGGCTTCTGACTCTACCATCATAGCAGTATGAACTATTTAAAGGTCAACAGGGAATTTGTGATGATCATGCTGTCTGTCCTCTCTGCAGAGTCTAAAGACCAAAATGTGTCTCAAGCCTTGGATTTCAAGAGATTTGAAATCCAATGTGAAGGTTTGATCCCCCTTTCTAACCACCCTGACCCTTTCGTGCTGAGTAAAATGCTTTACTCCTCTCCTATAATACTTGATGAAGTGGGAGAACACATAGCCAGGGATCTGAGACCATTCCTCCGTACAGAATCTCTCCAGATCCTCACTTGTGGACTCTGCTCTCCACCCCACAGGTTTTCAATGGGGTTTAGGTCAGTGTGTGATAACATGCAGACACCTAACAGCAAATACAGTCTCCATGGTGATTCCACCGGGCATTTATCGGTCAAAATAAAACAAATGCAGAGCAGTCAGACTTATGCCTATGGTCACCTTGACCAATCACCTTTCACCTTGCTGAAAACTGACGAGTTTCTTACATCACGTTTAAACATTCATTTGGCACACTCTCGCCCAGGTAATTCACGTGGAAGAAAGTTGAAAAAACAGAAACAAATAATAATTTAAAAAAAAATGTAAACACCTTCCGTGGACCGTAGAGTGCGGTGTAGATTTCCACTGCCTCGGAATGGTCCAATATCACACTGGAAACGGTTTCAACACTTGTGCAACAGCGTTCCCAAGAAGGGCTGAAGCTGTTCTGTAGAAAAAGAGCAGCCCAACTCTTTAATACATATATTAATATAAATATCAATATATTGTTTGGTGTTTACATTATTTTGTCTACCCCCCTGTATGACCATGTTGGGATAAAATAAGATGCAAGGAGTTTGGATAAAATTTGATCCTAGATCCAGGGCCCCGTATGTACAAAGATTCTAAGAGTATGAGTGCTGATCTAGGATCAGTTTAGCCTTTTAGCTCATAATGGATATGGTTAGGATATGGACAGGGGAAACCTGATCCTAGATCAGCACTCATACTAATATATAATATAATGTAATATAATATATGCCATTTAGCAGACACTTTTATCCAAAGCGACTTACAGTAGTGAATGCATACATTTTCAGTATATGTGGCCCCAGTGGGGATTGAACCCACAACCTAAGCGTTGCCAACTCTGTGCTCTACCAACTGAGACACAGAGAACTACTCTTAGAATCTTTGTACATACGGGCCCTGGTCTGAACAATTCCCTCTGCGCTGTGCTTCTACAAACCGTGTCCCCCACCAAAATCTGTTTTGCAGCAGATCTGGTGTGAAGTGCGCCCCACTCTGTGGGCGTAAGTGGAACGTTTGAGGTGTAGAGTGTTAAGCAAGAGCGTGGGCCACTTCATCAGAAAGCCCTCCACCTGCCGCACAGGAAGTTCTGGAGACCACACGCGTCTCTGCAGAACGAATGAGACAAGGACTCAAAAACTGCAGATATTTCGAAACCTGTCTCTACCAGACCAGCCCTGGCTGTCCGCCCCAGGGGGAAGGGGGAGGGTGAGCCGGCTCAGGTTTGCCGTGAAGTACGTAAGGGAGTCTCCAGAACGTGGGTGGGCGAATTCCGTCTCGAAGGAAGCGGAGTTCACTGTCCTCGGAGAACTAGCTTGCCTCGTAGAGACGAGCGGCAGACTCATGTGGGGAGGGCAAATCTAAATAAAATAGAGGGTGTAATTGGCCACTAAATTGGGGGGCTGTATGGCGATACTTTACTCAAGGGTTTTCTGTGGTTCACTCATCTATTTATCCTTCTTTTATGATCTAATTATCCATTTAGATTTTTCTGTTATTCATCTTTTTACATTGGTTTATTTTTGACTTTGCTATTCATCAGTCCAGCAGTCATTAAAGGACATTGCTGTACCAGTTAATTTAAACAAGCGGCAGGAAAAGTCAATCAACCAGCAAACGCAGGTGTGATTTCAGACAATAATCTAAATCAGCTAGTTATGCATTAGGATGCATTTATGTACAATCATTGATATTTATTGATGATTTAGTCATTCGTTTAGTAAGTAATTTGAAACAATTAATTTGTAATCTGGTGCCAGACAGAGCAGCAAGCCCATTCATTTGTATTTGCATATAATATGCAAATTAGGTCAAAAAGTGTTGTTCCTTAACAATTTGACAACAGAAAAATCGGTGCACGTATATTGAAATGTCACCAAGTTTTTGCCCACATCTTAATGATCATAAGTGTATTTTGTTAACAACAGTAGAAACTATGTGATGAAGGTTAATTTGGAACTGTTATTAACTTTGAAATTGACTTGTGACAAATTGTGACAAAACACACCAATTTTCAAGGGAGTGGCACGTGACTTCTTGACACATAAAATCACAGAATACAGACATAGAATGTCTAAAGAAATACAGTGAGTCGCACAGTCGCACACTGTAGTGATCTTTAAAACCCTGGTCTGCTGTGCAGCGGATCACCATTGTCTGATTAGAGGGGCTGTTTCCCTCCGTTCGTATTTACTCACCAGCCTACTCGCCCGTGTCTTTAAGCCGTCTTACAACATCACATTTGTAAAGAACACAAACAGTAGACTTCACCTGGCTCTGGCTCAAGATGTAGGAACACAAGGCATAATCAAATGTGGGTTTTACTGACTGAACTAAACGCTGGAAGAGATTTGGATTTTTAAAAGCATTTTTATAATAATAATAATAATATTGGAATTTGTCTTTTCACATACAAGGTAATTGGAATTTACACACACACATAGACATAGACCACTATACATATGTATTCCATCAGAGAGGTCAGAGCGCTGGGTCAGCCATAGTGCAGCGCCCCTGGAGCAGTTTTAGGGGTTCAGTGCCTTGCTCAAGGGTACTTCAGCAGTGCCCCAGGAAGTGAACTAGCATCCCTCCGGTTTCCAGTTCATTGTTTTTTCATAGGCCTTCCTGGGATTCTCAAAGAGGTGTTTGAGGTGAAAATGTTTGATGCAATGATTGGAGAATTTCTTGGTCG
Organism: Aldrovandia affinis; assembly: GCA_029706075.1. NCBI lineage: Eukaryota > Metazoa > Chordata > Actinopteri > Notacanthiformes > Halosauridae > Aldrovandia > Aldrovandia affinis. The sequence continues at coordinate 130,346 of JAINUG010000461.1, forward strand.
TTATTCTTGTTTTCCACTTTGATTGAACATAACTGAAAATTGATGATTTTCATGAGGCACCCCCTTTAAAAAAACATATGAATCTTGAATCGTTAATGAACTGGAATCGTACGCGCACATTACGGTAGCCTTACTGCTTTAAAACAGGCCTCTCACTTCTGTAGCTATAAGCTTTAGTGCACATTAACAACCAATAATCAAACTAGTGGTAATCGGGATCTCATTAGAAAATATATACATTTGATCCTAAGTTGGCTTTTGATACACCTCCCTTCAGTCATACTCCTTTCCCCTGCTATCTATCACAGACTCTTTTGCAAAAAAATTTATTTAAACATTAACTTCCCCAAATTGTATTCTTTATTGATAGTGCTAAGATATGCCCCTTTGTCTAAAGTTAGTTATCAATGAAAAGTGTGACTCCTTTAATGCTCAAATTTGTGTAATAACAAGCAGCTTAATAAATGTGTAATATTAGCATAACTGTGTATGCTATTTACAGTTTCATAGGTATAGAAAAATATAAACTTGCCTGGAAGCCTTTTTTCCAATATGTCCCATTGCAGTCAAATGTTTCAGGTAGATAAGCCAACCTTTCCTTTATTAATTGCAATTGGTTTTGTCACATACGAGCCACAAGGGGTTTGCACATTAGTGTATATATTAGAATCCTACAGTTTGTACTGCATGTAGGATTTGTTTATTTGTTGTATGTAATGTTTGTGAAATTAATGTTTTGTGAAATAAAATAAATTGCAAATGTCTTGCAGAAGCAGTATCTAGTCTGGTTTGTCTTGAAGTGAGCAGAGTCTTAAGGCTTTAAGAGTTAAGGCACTCAATCTATTTAATCTTAGCAAACGGACTCTGATTGAGGTTTTTAAATTCCTAAAAGGGACTAACACAGTGAACTACCAAATAAGTTTTAAGATAAGTGGGGTCAGCAGAACAAGAGGCCACAGGTGGAAATTAGTTAAAGGCATTATGTATTCTATGTTCTTATGAGTCATTTTCTGCTTGTACTTTTTTTTCAAAGACAAAAACAAATTGAACAAAACTAGAGCACACTGCCTGACACGCAAGCCCCCGATCCAGCAGTCAAGTCGTTTCCGACAAGCAGCACCAAGTAGCTAGAGGCCTGCAGCACAGCTGTGGTCACAGTGAGAGCTCATTCGCTGACCCACATAACCACACCACCTGGACAGGAGACAGCGTGTGCACAAACACAGACATTCTGCAACGTGTGTGCAATGCAAAGCACTGAAGTCACTAGAACACAATCACAGCTCACAAAGAAATTCAAAAATATATTTATTTATTTTTAATGATAGATTACAGTTGAGCTCTTTTTTCCAGGATCGCTGTGGGGTCTTTATAAATCAAACATCGATTAGACAAATGTGTAACTAAGTAACTGAACCACAGTGTACAAAACAAAATAACGACACGTGACTTAAGACTGTTCGTGGAGCACACAACCGCTATCAAGAGTGCGCCTGGACTTTGGGCAGACGTTTCAAACACACTTTAAAGTTGAACCTTCTTCTCGTACTCAAACAACTACATGATGACCTGGTTTATATCGGAGACCTTTGAGATTTGAGAGGACCTTGAAAAGAGGCCTTTCCCCACCTTGGATCCCCATGGATCACAACATTATGAACAATCTTTTTAAAGAGTACCGATAAGGAGCCATTTGCAACCGTTCCTATTCAAAGATCTGGGGGGATGGTGGTGACATATTTTCTCTTACACCACCTAGTGACTATAAATTGTATACTGAATGCAATTAACAAGCAATACACACCATTACATTTGGACACCGGTCTTTCACTGCCCAATTAACACACTTGAACCTTAACGACTTCATTTGTTGTTGTTTTTGTACATGAAGAGGAAATGGAATAACGCCTCAGGACATCGTCACCGAATCATTTGAGTGAGAGGACCGATTGTCGCTCTTCTGAGCGCTTTGTCCGATTGTTCAACAGCTCTTCAGCTCAAAGACATTCAGTCCTGCCCCTCCTCTAATCCTAAGATTTAAAGTGGAGAAACACTTCCTGCAGGTGCACATGGATCACTCCCTGCAGGTGCACATGGATCATCACATGGATTCCTGCAGGTGCACATGGATCACTCCCTACAGGTGCACATGGATCACTCCCTGCAGGTGCACATGGATCACTCCCTGCAGGTGCACATGGATCACTCACTACAGGTGGAGATGGATCACTCCCTGCAGGTGCACATGGATCACTTCCTGCAGGTGCACATGGATCACTCCCTGCAGGTGCACATGGATCACTCCCTGCAGGTGCACATGGATCACTCACTGCAGGTGCACATGGATCACTCCCTGCAGGTGCACATGGATCACTCCCTGCAGGTGCAGATCAAGGATCATTTGCCTGTGAATTCTGGATGAAGTGTGACTCACTTTTAGGCTACTTGTGACATTTACCTCTAGCTTAATATGAGCTCTGAACAGAGCAGGGAAATCCCCCCCCAGCTTATTCTATCGGTCCAGCTCATGTGCGGGGGGGGCTTTCTACCACACTTCAGGCAGCATTCCATTTCTGTTTCAGATTTTCCCCCGTTTTTCTCCCAATTCAGTAGCCAATTACACCCTCTATATATTTAGATTTGCCCTCCCCACACGAGTCCCCCGCTCGTCTCTACGAGGCGAGCTAATTCTCAGAGGGCAGTGAACTCAGCCTCCTTTGAGACAGAATTCGCCCACCCACATTCTGGAGACTCCCTTACATCAGACCAGCCAAGATACGGTGCGTTAGACCGCTACGCTATCCCCCCAGCATTCCATTTATTTTCCTTTAAAAAAAAAAAAAAAAATTTTAATTGTTTCTGATTTTATCCTGTTTTTCTCCCAATTTGGTAGCCAATTACTCCCACTGTTTTCAGGTCAATTCCCTCCCTCGTAGTTCGCTGCCGTAGCCCTGTGACCAGCGGCGACGAAGGGGAAGTAACATCTCCTCTGAGACAGCACTCGCCAAGCTATCGACCGCAACTCCTCCCTGGGGCGGACAGCCAACAGCTGCCTCCGGTGGCACTCCCGGCCAGAGCCGACTCTGGCGCGGGGCCGGGGAATCGAACCCCAGTCGCAGTGGCCAGCGTCGGACGTTGAAACCACTAGACCACACGGGAGCATTCCATTTTTTATATATATATATATCAAATATATGACCTTAAAGTGCAACACCGGGTACAGAATTAGGAATTACATCTGAAGTTCTGTGGAATTAACTGGTGTTGGGAGATGAAACTCAGGGAAGGTGTGGACGCGCACTCACAGGTGCTGGGCGTGTCTCGGGATGGACTTTGTGTTCGCCAGCGAAGAAGCGCGTGTCCCCGTTAACAATGAGCAGCCCAGGTATGGTTGGCACGAAAGCTAACCTCACCAAAATTAGAAATCATGTCAGAAATAAACTCTTCCCTGAACCTGATGTCAACCTACGACAAGAAACGTTTCCTCAGACTTGTGAGTACTCCATTTCTGATCATCGAAATCACGACAATCTAAATCATTCATAAAATAACCCACTAATGCATTTTTGGCATTATTACAAAAAAGGACTTCCCCTTTATTCTGTTAAAGGAACAGAATACAGCCTTGCCATATGTTTATTTATGTTCATATAGAACTTGATCACTACAACATAACAGCACTGAAGGAACTCCTTTAATTTTCTGCTTCACTGACATTTGTGTCCTTCCAAAAACTTTGTGTCTTGATGTGTGTGTCGGGTTACTAGCAAAAGTGATTTCATTCTCTCAGTTACCATTCACCCAGTCATTCATATATCAATGAAGGCAGTTCCCTTTGCAATGAAAAACACAAAATTGATGAACAAATAACACTTTCTGAAAGCAAAAAGATACCGACGTGACAGCCTAGATGAGATCGCCACTGAGGCAAACCGTTGGACACAAACAGAGCGATGGCCACAGGGTCACAGCCCATAATCCAATATCAATAACCGTCCTTGCAGTAGCAGAATAAACGATACTACCATGGTTCAGAGCGGCAACCTGACACAAACCTTTACTGGGAGGGGGCGAACACATTTAAGGCCACCTAGTGGTTCTTCTATGTGAGAATAAAACCAGGGGAAAGTTTTTGTTTCCACATGCCAAGAATAACACACACAGCGGCTCTGAAAAGCCTCGTTATTTCTGGTACGTCCAACTGAACACTTTCCCCGAGGTTAATTTCCCAAACGCTCGCAGACAACTTCCAGAATTCACGTGACACTTAAATGACATGTGACATGTGACATGGTAACTGCAAGGTGAAGCACTGACATCTTGACAGGTGTCGGTGTGTAAGGGACAGGAAACAGCGCGGCCTGCTGGCTCGCTCTCGGACGCAGTCTGTGGCGGATGCAGCGCGTGGCGGACGCAGCGCGGGCTCACTGCACCAGACACACGTCCAGGATGCAGAACTTGGCGCGGCAGGTGGGGCAGGGCACCCTGCTGGCCAGCCAGGTGTCGGGGCGCTGCTGGTCCTGGCGGCTGGCGAACCACTTGCCCAGGCAGGTGAGGCACCACATGGGGCGGCAGTAGCACTGCTGGCACTCGGCCTCGCGCCTCGCCCTCCTCCTGGCACAGGCGCAGCAGCTTGGTGTTGGCGGTCGCCTGCATGCAGCCGATGCACGGCTCCAGCTCCTGAGGGCAGAGGGGAGACGTTAGGCTGGAACTCCACCGCAAGGGAAACCTGACGTGCTACTGCTGCTCCAGCACTGCCCCCTATAGGGCTGACGTGGTACTGCTGCTCCAGCACTGCCCCCTATAGGGCTGACATGGTACTACAGCTCCAACACTGCCCCCTACAGGGCCAACATGGTACTACAGGTCCAGCACTGCCATCTACAGGGCTGACAGGGTACTACAGGTCCAGCACTGCCACCTATAGGGCTGATATGGTACTGCTGGTCCAACACTGCCCCCTATAGGGCTGACATGGTACTGCTGGTCCAACACTGCCCCCTATAGGGTTGACATGGCACTACAGGTCCAACACTGTCCCCTACAGGGCTGACATGGTACTGCTGGTCGAACACTGCCCCCCTACAGGGCCAAGATGGTACTGCCCCCTATAGGGCTAACATGTCAGCACTGCCACCTACAGGGCCAACATGGTACTGCCCCCTATAGGGCTGACATGGTACTGCTGGTCCGGCGCTGCCCCCTAAAGGGCCGATATGGTACTGCTGGTCCAGCACTGCCATCTAACGCTGTTTTCACATTATAATGGCCATTATTCACTCTTCAAGTGCCATGTGCATCAGTCTGGAGCTTTTCTTCGCAAGGAACACTGAGCCAAACACTGCCCACTGGAAACCTATCGGTCAGCACTGGGAGGTCAGAGACCAGAGAGGTAGGTTAATGTTCAAATTATTTGAACTTTGAGCGCAGGATCTGAGCCGTGTGGGTAAGCAGAAGAGCCCCCTATGTCAGTGTAGAGAGAGAGGAGTAAGAGACACAGGGAGGGAAAGGAGGGAGGCGTCACTGTTGTCAGGGCGATGCTCTTCAGGTGATTCCTCACCTGTCCACTGGGGAGGGAGTAGAGCTGGTTCACCTCCACGTGGGATTTGAAGGTCTCCAGGAACAGGTCGCTGAGCGTCTGGTGGATCACCACGTTGGCGGCGTTCCTGATCGGAGCGTGCAGCTTCTCCCGCAGCTCCCCGTACTCCGTAGAGTTCAACCTGAACGAGGGAGGAGAGCCCTGATCAAACCTCTCTCTGCACTTTACCCAGAGCATGCATTACACAACGGTGAGCAGAAGAGGAATTAAAATGGAGCCATACTACACAACAAAAAACAAAACAATGAACTGTCTAATATGCAGTTAAAGGGAGTAGACTGTATCGGGAACATATATATGTTTTTTAAACTAGGTCATCTCTTAATACAAGCATTCATACATGAGTCCCCAGGACCAAGGTTGAGAACCACTCAGCTAGATAGTTCAGTTTCTGTTGTTTTGGACATAAACAGGATGGGGAAAACAGATTAAATTAGATAAATAGATTATTTCCCATCTCTAAATAACAGTTTTGAATGGTGCTCATTTTTCCATTCTATTAAAAGGAAACATCTTCTCTCCAGGTCCACTGTGTGTGCAAAGCCACATGGGAGGAAAATAACAAGTGTCAATTAAACCTCTTAACTGTCACCAGACTGCCAGGGAGCCAGACACCACAGAGAACGCTCTTCTTTAAATATCACGGTTCAATGTGCCGAAGATATGAACATGTATTATACGCACAGATCGGGTGGAATCTCCTCTTTTCAGCAGTGGAGGCGAATTCACCCGAACTGTGACGTCGCAAAATAAATGCTGTCCCAATTCAAAGGCAGGGTACTCTAGGAGAATAGCTGCTCCTTACATGTGGTGAAGTCTAGAAGTCCCAAAACATGACAACCGAAGCGTTGTCAACGCCACGCTCTACCTACTGAGCCACACAGAACCACACTCTACCTACTGAGCCACACAGAACCACGCTCTACCTACTGAGCCACACAGAACCACGCTCTACCTACTGAGCCACACAGAACCACGCTCTACCTACTGAGCCACACAGAACCACGCTCTACCTACTGAGACACACAGAACCACACTCTACCTACTGAGACACACAGAACCACGCTCTACCTACTGAGCCACACAGAACCACGCTCTACCTACTGAGACACACAGAACCACACTCTACCTACTGAGACATACAGAACCACGCTCTACCTACTGAACCACACAGAACCACGCTCTACCTACTGAACCACACAGAACCACGCTCTACCTACTGAGACACACAGAACCACACTCTACCTACTGAGACACACAGAACCACACTCTACCTACTGAGCCACACAGAACCACTACCACACGCTGTGCTGGCCACACACAGCGGTCACTGTACCTGATGTCAAAGGGCCTGACGCAGGGGTTAACGCTGGCCACGGAAATGGTCAGAATCTGCACCGGGGTGTTGGAGTCGGGCGAGAGCTCGTGTTGCCGGGAGTCCACCACCGTCAGGTGGATGTCCTGCTGCTGCGCCAAGTGCAGGTAGTACGTGGTGACCTTCATGACCCAGGTGTCCGTGACGATGACCCGGGCGCCCGGCGCCCCCGTGGCAAACTTGTCGATGCGGCGGAACTCGGTGTTGATGGAGGAGGCCACGGCGCGCCAGCTGGACTGCGGCAGGGCGTGGGCGCCCATGCTCCGCGTGATGGGGTGGTTCCCCCACCGGTCCCGCGACCAGTGCAGCACCAGCAGCAGGCTCATGAGGGGGAGGGACACCGACAGGGCGAAGTAGAGGCGCCACCCTTCGCCGGCCGAATGGACCGACCACAGGTCCTTATCTGGGGCCGCGATGCACATCCCCAAATAATAACCTGTGTGGAGAGGAACAGAGCAGACCACCTGTTCACGTTCCACACAAGAGAGAAAACATAATCTAAGTAAGATATATATATATACAGTGCTGCTTGAAAGTTTGTGAACCCTCCAGACATGGTCATTGTTTTGTACAAAAAAAAAAAAAAAAAAAACCTTATTAAATGTATATCCAAAAAACAATTTGTAAAGCAGACTTTCCAAATAATGGACACAAACAAAAAAGAAAGATGTATTTTCATTATTTATTCAGCAAAAGTGGTTTATCTCACAAAAACTGAAAATTTGACATGTGCAAAAGTATGTGAACCCTTTTAGTTAGTAGCTTGTGGCACCTCCTTTTGCAGCCATTACTTCAACCAAACGTCTTCTGTAACCACTGACCAGTCTCTCGCATCTGCTGTCGGGGATTTTTGCCCACTCCTCCTTGCAGAACTCAGCCAGTTGAGAGAGGTTGGAGGGACTGTATATATCGTTTCGCAGACGTTTTTATCCGAAGCGACTTACAGTAGTGAATGCATACACTTTTCAGTATATGTGGAACCCACAACCTAAGTGTTGTCAACGCCGTGCTCCACCTACTGAGCCACACAGAACCACTAATAAGTTATTTTAGCTATCTTCTTTCCACTGGGTGTAAAAGTCTAACGTTACAGTATCTATGCAAAAATAAGATTAAGTGTAGCTCGCCATCCAAGTACAATTAGTTATAATCGCCACGAGTTAACGTTACCTTAGTCAAATAATTCTAGCTTCGACTTTTAATTCAAATGATTTGCCATCTAGCTAGCTAGCTAGACACAGCTAAGGAACACGTCTACGTATACCGTCTAGAGACAGTGATGAAGTTAGCTAGCACAAAGCTAAAGCTAATGGCTCTCTGGCGAAATACAGTAACGTCAACGTTGCATTTCAAGCTATTTAGCTCGCAAAAGTGGAAAAAAAGATAGTTATGATTGATGCCAACACATGCCAAATTCGATTGCGATATTAAGCCAAGTAATACACCTGGCGTGCAATATTATTGACCTTAGCTAATAATCGCAATGGCTACGTGCTAGCGCTTACTCACCCAGTGGCAACACGGCGTGAACCAGAAGAGTTATGCTGGTCCTCCTGATGTGATACTGAACGAAACCGAGATCTTCGCTCCCGAGCCATCCGGAAAACAGATTCTGCACCGTGACGCCCGCCGATCTAAACTCGTTCGGGGTGAAGACGAAGCAAAGCACAAACACGACATACGCCAAAGTGAATGTGACTTCGGGCCGCTCCATGTTCGCTCCCAGCTGACACGCATACGAGAAGCAGAACTGCTGCTTTGCTCCAGAGTGTCATTCTGCTCAAACAGATCTGCGCAGATTCCCAGATCTGTATATGACCTGGATGGGTCATTCACATTCACTCTGCATTAACGATGTCAGCCAATCCACAGCTACGAAAGGCGTAAATCTGCGCAGCATGACGCTTTTAAATGTTCACGGATTTCCTTTTAGACAGTAGGGGCATGATGGGAGATGTAGTTCAAAACTACTGGAAGTCAATCCGTGTGTGTGGCGATATGTATGCCTACTGGCCGATTTTGGGGTGGGTAGTGTTAATGCCGCCACCAGATTGAATTTGAATGACATCGTATTGAATTCGTGAGGTTTTAATTGAATAATTGTATGCAACATTTTAATCTGTATTTCACAAGTGAAGTTATGAAGTGAATAAGTAGTAATTACTTCGTAGAGTTTTGAGTCATTTCACTACTTGTGAACACACACATCCACCTACATACAGAGATACAGAAGGAACTCTGCACTAATAAAGCTGCAAGTCATCGTGTGTGTCAGGAGGGGTGGCCATTTCAAATATTTTTGGAATGTTGTTTACAAAAGTTCATCAAAGCAATTGTGACAGATTCAGGGTAAATCCATAATGTTATGCGGCTATGGCCGGGAGTGCCACCAGGGGGCGGCGATTGGCTGTCCGCCCCAGGGAGGGGAGAGGGAAGCCGACAGGACGTTCGCTGCGCATAAGAGTGGCCCTGTAGTACCGGGTTACGGTCGACGGCCTGGCGAGTGCCGTCTCGGAGGAGACGATGCTTCACCTTCGTCACTACCGGTCGCAGGACTACGGCAGCAAACTCACAATACTAGGGGGGGATTGACATAAAATAGCAAGTGTAATTGACTACTAAATTGGGATAAAATGGGATAAAATCAGAAACAAAATAAAAAATAAAAAGAAGAGGTGTCTCGGTGTGGTAAAGTCAGAGGCAGGAGTGTGACCAGTCCGCTCTGAGCTTCACTGGTCCGCTCTGAGCTTCACTGGCTCACTGGTCCAGAGGCTCTGAGTGTCACTGGTCCGCTCTGAGCTTCACTGGCTCCCTGTAGAGGCCAGAGGCAGGAGTGTGACCAGTCCGCTCTGAGCTTCACTGGCTCCCTGTAGAGGCCAGAGCGACACTGTTGAAGCTCAGTTTGGTTCACAAAATTGTGAATGACAGAGCCCCAAGTTGCTTCTCAGACTTCTTCTCACGGGTTGGAGAGGCCCACAGCCACAACCCCAGATCTAGTGAACCTGACGCTGAGAAGGGTTCGTAGCCAGATGGGTTAAAGTTATTTCAGATACTCGGGTGCTCAGGATTGGAACAAGGTTCCTAATGATATTAAACAAACTGCAAACCCAGTCACCTTCAGGACTAAACTTAAACATTGGCTTCTAGATAATGTTCCTCTGTAAATAGACAGTCGGGTAGGTAGGGTAGTATGTATGTAATTGATTGTTATGAACTCTATTGCTGATTTTCAAAGTGAAATGTAAAATAAACTAAACTAAATTGTAGTATTAAGGATGTGACTGGACCACTACACAGTAACATGAACTACATTAGAAGTGGTAGGCTAACACAGTAAACAACAAAAACGACAATAATACTAAAAACAGGAAGGTAGTTCATTCAGTGAGCTATATGTACAACACCTATGGTACAACAAACACAAATAAATGTTTTATCAGGCATTCTAACCCAGTTAGCACACATATCGTGTCCCATTGGGCCAGCCAAACAGAATATTACAATGCTTCTGAATGTCTCTCAAAGTCTACTGCAAATTTTGTGGAAGGATTTGGCCATTGGCAATAGTAATAGGGTAGTGTAGCACACTATATTTATTAGTTCCATCCTTCCTAAATCATTTTTACCCCTCCACATAATATTCATCCCCATCCACTGCACCAAGCCATGTCTCAGTAATCCCAACAATGTCATAACATTCATTCACCATGACAGCCTCCGGTTCCAAAAATATGTTTTTTTATGCTTCTCGCATTTAAACACAGGAACTTCAGAGCCTTACTCACACTTATGTTGTCCTTCCCCTCCACACATAACTTTGCCGAACCACCTCTATTCACATTATGCTCTAAAATATCTTTATTAATTACATCCTCCCAGTTATTATTATACTCCGCCCTGTAAACTTCCAACTGGGCAGTCTGTAACCTCCCTATCCTTAATACTACTACTAATTTCCTGCCCTGCCCCCCAGTCCCTAGTTTAAATATTCCTTCACTACCCTAAGCATACGCTGGCCCAATGCAGCTATACCCCTCCGGTTCAGTGTAGCCCGTCCCGCTTGTACAGGTCACCCCTGTTCCCCCAGTCCCAGTGGGGTCGTTCTCATACTGAAAGTTGAACCTCCTTCCTAATTTCAACTTTCTTGTAGAGGGCAGCAGGTTTTTGTCAAGAATTGTTCTGTATTTTGCTCCATCCATTTTCCCTTCTCTCCTGACGAGTGGCCCAGTCCCTGCTGATGAGAAACACCCCCATAACAGAATGCTGCACCACCATGCTCTACAGTAGGGATGCTGTTCTTTGGGTGATGTGCTGTATTGGGCTTTCACCAAACGTAACATTTTGCATTTAGGCCAAAATGTATATCTTCACAAAGCTGATATTTATGGTAGGGCTGTCATTAGGAAACAGCTTGAAAAAGGGTTACTCTACTTCCCTCTAGTGGGCTGATCCCTACACTGCCACATATATGTCCCCTGGTTTTGGGAAACATCTAGTAGTGCTGTTGGCAACCATGATGAATGGCAAGCATAAAACAACACTGGAGTTTTAATACCAATAAGGAAATAAAGACCATCCACCCTTGTTGCAAGAGAAAAGTAGTATTTATTATATATACATGACAATAAAAACTAATTCCAGTATTTCAGAATTCCAAATGATGGCATATAGCTCTTGAGGAAACAAACTCGCATTTACAAAATAAGAACAAGCTTTGAATAAATAGTATTCAGTCCTTTAAATATGCTTTAGTTTATACACAGGAAGAACAAAAAAAGAAATAACTTTACATCATTTTAATCTTTGCATTTTGTTCATTATAAAAGCATTATTTTTTGTAAGTTGTTTTTTTTTCTTAATCAAAAATAAAACTAACAATGTTAAAGCCTGAGATTAAGCTAATCAGTCAAAAGTAGAACAGCCAAAGGTTGTCTTCATGCCATGTGACAAGTTGCCCGAGCAACGCCATGACCCCCAACTAGCAGTCCTTGTGCCGCTGAATTTCATGTGAAGAGAAACATTCTCAGGGTGACAGTGGACCCCCTCGGGCCCTGAATAACTCACAGCCTTTAAAACGCAGGTGAGAGACGCAGCACAGACGCAGACTCGGGGGCAGGATGGCCGTAAGTACCGTCCTAAGGAGTGATCTTGGATCGGTGTGGGGGAATGCAGGACCTGAGAGCTCATGATTGCAGGATAAGGATTTGTAAACCCCAAAACAGTCAAGAGCTGTCCAGTGCTATCAATGACTCAATCCCCTTAAACAAGCGTTGTTTAGTTTTTTTCTGTTGAGGGAAAATTGTTTAATTATCTCACGAAAGGAGGTGATTGACAGCACATGGTGGATCCACCTGTTAAGGCAGGGGTGGGCAGCTCCGGTCCTGGAGGGCTGTGTGTGTGTGCAGGTCTTTGTTTCTACCAATTACCCCTGTGGCTCAATTAGCTAATTAGTTGGATACGCCAATGCTGGCTCACTTGTAGATTAGACCACAGAAACATGTTTCATATGGGAACACAAGAACAGTCTTCAGCTGTCATTCATGGGCTTATCAAGAAATGTCGCTAAAATGTCAGATCATGTAAATGATTGGGGTATTTAAATAATTAAGAGCAGAAGTTGGCACAAAACCCAGAAACGGATCCGGCCCTCCTTGCCCACCCCTGGATTAAGGGCTTCATAGAGCCTCACTCTCCAATCATGACTTTGATCTCCTCTTGGGGGCGTGTCTGTGTGGTGCGGCTTGGAGCCAATGGCGTCGAGGGGCCATGTTAATCAACATGTGCGTAGAACCGCTTCTAAATTTGCCTCGGCACAGAATTTAGACTGTCTGCGCATGAGGTTCAGATATACAAGGTTTTTGTCGACAGGGAAGAAAAAAAAATTGCTGCCTGGGATACCATTTTTCAAACCAAGCCAAACATGACCTGCCTGACTCCAACACTTCTGCGACTCAAATCCTAGAAGATAAGTATAATTATATCGGTTTACAGTAAATTAGTCATGTTGTTAGGAGTCGCTATAGGCCACACGTTGAAAAACCTTTTTTTTATGCAATTTCTTTCTGCAACCGCGACAGGTAGAAACAAGGAATGGTCTACTGTTTATTAGATTATATGTTTGGGGAGCATTTCCTTAGATATTGTGATTGGAAAATAATGAAACTTTAAATGTCTAACATTTAGCAGAGCCCTGTCATTCCCCTCAGCCAATAGAGAGGGTGCGCCGTCATCACTGAGCCATGAGGAGATGCTCCTCTATTCAGCCTGAAACGGGCGTGGCGGTCTGAATGCTGAGACTGAGCCAGGTTAAGATCAGATCTGAGCGCACACACAGGTGAGAAATGAGCTCCAGTGAAAGTGAAGGATGTAAAGTCCACACCCCCATTAGTGCCCACTATCTCCACTGTGACACCCTCCCCCCCTCCCTCCCTCCCTCCCTCTCTCTCTCTGCACTGTGCCACTCCTCTCTCTCTCTCTCTCTCTCTCTCTCTCTCTCTCTCGCTCGCTCTCTCTCGCCCTCTCTGCACTGTGCCACCCTCCCTCTCTCTCTCTCTCTCTCTCTCTCTCCATCTCTCTGATCTCTCTGGTCTAACCCTTGGGGTCTGTGTGCTCTGGAGCGCCCCCTGAAGGCCTTCATGGATGGGTCCATTATTATTATTAATGGTGAGCTCTTCTGAATAACGAATCAGCGCCCCCTAGTGGAAGAACAAACAAACATCACACAAGGTGGCACTGTCGCCATGACGAGGCGGTTTCCCAGAAGGCATCAGTCTGGTCTGCAGAGGAACATGACCAAGCAGGGGCTGGGGCTCTCATCTGCAGACTCAGAAGGGACGGAAATGAAAAGCACCTCTCCATTAGGGTTAAAGGTGAGTCCCAATTGTAAATGCAAACACCAGGAGTGTGTGTGAGTGTGAGTGTGTATGCTAGGGAGAGGGTACAGTCATTAAGGAGGTGCACAAAAACAAGGGGGCACAAGATCCATGCATTTGTGGATGCAGTCTGCATTATCCAACACTGCATTCGTGCATATAGACTCAATCAAGATAGGCTCAATCAAGATAGGCTTTTTGAAGTGCTGCACGCATCACAAATATTTCATTCGATTCTGACAAATGTTTTAAGAAATGTATTTTTTTCTACCCAATTTTGGAATCATCCATTGTGTCACCGCTAATAAATCGTCAAATCGACTGGAGTCGCCGTCGTACGACCATCACGTGCACAAGGAGCAGGAAGCTGCACTGCATGTGTAACTGGTTCTGCCAGCAGTGAGTTTCAAACCGAGGATCCCAACGCCACAAGAGACACGATTAGCCCGATTAGACATGACAAGTCCCCAGCCAAGGGAACTAATCGCTCTCTTACTGACGTCACTCTCTGCAGCGGACGCTCACGCGCTTAACTCACGTCTTCCGAGCCCCACAACACTCGCACTCCCTCACTGTAACTCAAATGAACCCCGTGGCCATTTTACACACTGCAGGCCGCACACTGTACTGCAGCTGAGCGAACAGCAGAGGGGGGCGTGCCTGTGCATCTGCAGGCGCTCTGCACATCGATGGGAGGAGTTAATTCAGCAGTCACACCTAGCCAACTTAAACCTGGTCACAGTCAGCTAACGACACGGGTTCAAACCAAGGTTCTAACCTCCAACTTTATGGCCTAGCTTGAGGTCACC
>JAINUG010000461.1:150000-177500 GCA_029706075.1 Aldrovandia affinis
AGCCTGTGGATTACCTGGCTGTGTAGCTGCTGGACAGACTGCATGTGGTGACAGAAACGCTCTCGCAGTCACTGCTCGAGATGTAGCTGAATCTCGACTCCTGAGAACTGAGAACAAGAGAGAGCTGATCATCCATAACCTGTGGAGCCAGTCAGTCCTTTAAGCCAGTCATAACCTGTGGAGCCAGTCAGTTCTGTAAGCCAGTCATAACCTGTGGGGCCAGTCAGTTCTGTAAGCCAGTCATAACCTGTGGAGCCAGTCAGTTCTGTAAGCCAGTCATAACCTGTGGGGCCAGTCAGTTCTGTAAGCCAGTCATAACCTGTGGAGCCAGTCAGTTCTGTAAGCCAGTCATAACCTGTGGGGCCAGTCAGTTCTGTAAGCCAGTCATAACCTGTGGAGCCAGTCAGTTCTGTAAGCCAGTCATAACCTGTGGGCAACACAGCCCACAACAGGAAAACCCACCTTTAAAAACTGCACTCATTAACGGAACAGCTATGATGAGCCAGAACATTAATCACAGTTATATACTCCTGTAATTATATTCTAGAGCCAATGCACTGCATAGCACATAGATAACAATAGTAAAATAGCAACCAATCAATCACTTACTAGTGGCTAACAATGCAGAATTATGCTTATTAATTCAACACTGGTTGAAATAATGGTTGCACAGTGTTTACATTCAAAATACAAAAATCACCAGTCTCTTCCCTTCCCAGCACCAATGTAGACTAATTAATTTGATTAATTTGACTATTCAACAAATCCCCAAAATGTCATACAAATCTGTGAGCTAGTTTTTTATTAAAAAGACAAACTGCGCAGCTACAGCACTGTAGGAGCTGAGTAATGTCTGGTGGTGAGACCTTGGAGAGCTTGATATGTGGGGGTGAGGACCTGGGAGTAAAGAGTGGACTTTATGAGGAGCCAGAGGAGGTTAAGTAGAACAGGGGTAATGAGATCTTTATTGGAGGTGGGGGAGAGATACTGTGGGAGCTGAACTGTTGTACTGCCTGCAGCTGTGAGCGGAGTGTGGATGGAACTCTTGCAAGCAGAGCTTGGCGGTAATCAAGGTGGGACATAATAACAGGCAGGCAGTGTGGTATAATGGTTAGGGAGCTGGGCTTGTAATGTTAAGATTGCTGGTTCAATCCCCAGGTGGGGGCACTGCTGTTGTACCCTTGAGCTAAAGGTACTTAACCTGAATTGCTTCAGTTAATATCCAGCTGTATAAATGTATTGTAAAGAAATGTAAACTGTAAGTCGCTCTGGATAAGAGTGTCTGCTAAATGCCTGTAATGTAATGTAATGTAACAGTATGGACTAGTTTCACAGCCTCTGAGCAGGATAGCAATGGCCTGATATGTGCAACATTTATTTTTCTTTCAAATTAGATTTTTTCCCGTTTTTCTCCCAATTTAGTGGCCAATTATACTCTCTGTTTATTTCGATTGTCCCTCCCCACACGAGTCCGCCGCTCGTCTCAGTGAGGCAAGCAAATTCTCGGGGGCTGACGGCCAGGGCCGGTCTGGTAGAGACGGGTTTCGAACCGCGTCCCTGACAGGCAGCGCACACTCGTATCGGACCAGGCAAGATACGGTGGCTACGCTATCCGCTGCCATCTTTCTTTACATTTCTTTTTTTTTAAATACATTTTTTTTACAATTTTACCCCGTTTTTCTCCCAATTTGGTAGCCAATTACTCCCGCTGTGCTTAGTTCAATCCCCTCCCTCGTAGTTCACTGCCGTAGTCCTGTGACCGGCAGTGACAAGGGCGATGCGCTGCCTCCTTTTACATTACATTACATTACAGCCATTTAGCAGACACTAAAAAGTCCTCCTCCGAGATAGCACTC
Organism: Aldrovandia affinis; assembly: GCA_029706075.1. Lineage (NCBI taxonomy): Eukaryota > Metazoa > Chordata > Actinopteri > Notacanthiformes > Halosauridae > Aldrovandia > Aldrovandia affinis. Next base: position 151,857 of record JAINUG010000461.1, read on the forward strand.
GTCGTGCTGTCGACTGTAATTCCGGCACCCCAGAACCACTCCTGTGCGCAGCGAACTGTGTGTGTCGTCTTCCCTCCCCCATCCCTGGGGCGGACAGCCAATTGCTGTCCCAATGGCACTCCTGGCCAGAGCCGACTCTGGCGCAACAGGGAATCGAACCCCGGTCTGCGTGGCCAGCGCCGGACGTTGAAACCACTAGACCACGCGGGAGGCCAGGGTCACAAACTCTTGTCGATCAATAAGATGGGACCTAAACTACTCAAGTGCAGAAACAGAGATTGAGCAAGAGTATTCCCCATTCTACTCAATAACATGTTATGATTGACCGTGTCAAATGGTGCACTCCAATCCAAGATAAGTACAAATTAATCTAGCATCAACCGCCATTATACAGTATATTGAAAAATTCACTAAATATTACTGTTACTCACTACCCACTAATTATTTTGGCTTGGCAGAATTTTGTTCAATCAAGTTATGAGGTTAATGCAATCTCACTCACACACACTCACTCACACACACACACACACACACACACACACACACTCACACACTCACTCACACACACACACACACACACACACACACACACACTCACACACACACACACACACTCACACACACTCACACACACTCACACACACACACACACACACACACCTTGTGTTGCCCTCCTCTCCCTCCTGGCGCCCCGCCCTGATGTCCAGCCCCACCCCGCTGGCGTGTCCCGGTCTCTCGGCCGGCCGCAGGTGACCGCAGGGCCCCCCCCGCTCCCCCGGGCCCAGGCACTTCTCGCAGCTCTCCCCCGCCCAGGCCGGTCGCATGGGGCCGCCCTCCTTCCCGGGGGGGTCCGCGCCGGGGGCCAGGCAGTCCGAGGCGCGCGTGACCGGGCGGGGCAGGGCGGGGGCCGGGTCCGAGGCGTCCTCACAGCTCCCGCAGCAGACGCAGGAGTGCAGCAGGCGGTGCGGCGCCACCAGGCCGGCCAGCTTGGCGGGACAGGGCTCTGGGGGGGTCTCGCGCCGGGGGCTCGGGGGGCGCGGGGGGGGCGTGGGCGGGGCAGCGCGGGTTGAAGATGACGGTGGCGGAGAGCTTCATGCCGCCGGTGCGGTGGGCGATCAGCTCGGCCGTCTCCTGCTCCACCGCCCCCCCCCCCCCCTCCCAGCCGCCCAGGCAGCCCGGCGCCTCCGCGGGAGGGGGCCGGCGGGGGCGCAGCGGTAGTTCTTGCTGCGCTGCAGCGCCGCCTCCACCACGCAGTAGCGGGACCAGCTGCTCTGGAGCGGGCCGGGCCTGGGGGGGGCCGAGTCCACGCGGCGCTGCTGCTCCCCCCAGCCTCCCGGGCCCTCCCCCGCCCGGTCCACCAGGTCCTCCATGAAGAAGACCCTCTCCTCGTCCTCCTCCTCCTCCTCCTCCTCCTCCTCCTCCTCCCTGGGGGGGCCGCGGTGGGGGGACGCCTCGGCGCTCGAGTGGGCGGGCGACAGCAGGCTGGACATCTGGTCGCCAGCGCGGTGCACCAGCAGGTTGAGCTGCTGTAGCTCCTCCTCGTCGTACTGCATGGAGCAGGCCAGGTCGAGCTCCGCCTCCTCCCCCAGGACCACGCTCAGCCACTCCCCCTTCCTCTCGCCCGGGGGGGCGGGGCTGCAGGCCGGCTCCGCCTCCTCCCGCTCCTGGTACAGCGGGAGATCGGCGACGGAGGGGCTGAGAGGCGGGGCGGAGGGGACGATGGGCGCCGCCTCCTCCTCTTCCTCCTCCTCCTCCTCGTCGTCCTCCTGGGACACGCACAGGCTGCGCTCCAGCGTCTGAAGCTCCTCATCCGTCAGGGTTTGCAGCAGGTCCCTGCAGACAGACGGACAGACGCAAGGTGAGACCACTCAAACATCTCCCGCGTTTTCAAACTGAATGGCCTTCGATCCCTAAAGACGTCAGCTGCAAAAACGCACCAGCTCCACAACACCTGAACAACAGTGTGGATACCCAGATATCTGTGAGGTGATCACACATGGGTAAGATGTCTGGGGCCGTGTGAATAAAGCTTCTGAGAATTACTCCTAAGAATGACGTGTGGTTCTGTGTGGCTCAGTAGGTAGAGCGTGGTTCTGTGTGGCTCAGTAGGTAGAGTGTGGTTCTGTGTGTCTCAGTAGGTAGAGTGTGGTTCTGTGTGGCTCAGTAGGTAGAGCGTGGTTCTGTGTGGCTCAGTGGGTAGAGTGTGGTTCTGTGTGTCTCAGTAGGTAGAGTGTGGTTCTGTGTGTCTCAGTAGGTAGAGCGTGGTTCTGTGTGGCTCAGTAGGTAGAGCGTGGTTCTGTGTGGCTCAGTAGGTAGAGCGTGGTTCTGTGTGTCTCAGTAGGTAGAGCGTGGTTCTGTGTGTCTCAGTAGGTAGAGCGTGGTTCTGTGTGTCTCAGTAGGTAGAGTGTGGTTCTGTGTGGCTCAGTAAGTAGAGCGTGGTTCTGTGTGTCTCAGTAGGTAGAGCGTGGTTCTGTGTGGCTCAGTAGGTAGAGCGTGGTTCTGTGTGGCTCAGTAGGTAGAGCGTGGTTCTGTGTGGCTCAGTAGGTAGAGCGTGGTTCTGTGTGGCTCAGTAGGTAGAGCATGGTTCTGTGTGGCTCAGTAGGTAGAGCATGGTTCTGACAACGCTTAGGTAGTGGGTTCAATTCCCACTGGGACCCCATATACTGAAAAATGTATGCATTCACTACTGTATGTCGCTTTGGATAAAAGTGTCTGCTAAATGGCATATAATATGACGTACACTGATAAATTGACAGAGGATGTTGCAATGATGGAATGGGCCTACGTTTATGATTAGGCATTCATAATTGTGAGGAAAAAACTGTGGATAAAAATATGTTGAAAAAAATATTACAGGTAATTTTACAGGTAACTCGATGGGCTGCCGGCCAAAAGTACCTGATCTTCTTTAGTAAGGTGCGAAAGGGTCGAAAGAGCTCGGACATGTCCTCAGGCTTACGATCCAGGTTGATGGGGCCCTCTGAGTACACCACCAAACCACTGTGAGAGAGAGAAGGACCATTTCTGTTAGTCTTTATTCCCTGTTTTGCTCCTAATTTAGTAGCCAATTCCACCCTCTTTCCATGTCAACTATCTCCCCCCTTGTATCATGAGCTTGCTGCCGTAGCCCTGAGACCGGCAGTGACAAAGGCAATGTACCGCCTCCTCCGAGCCGGAACCCGCCAAGCCATCAACCGTAACTCCGGTACACACAGAGCCCAGTCTTATTTCATTCCAAAAAAAATGAAATACAGTTGACCACTGACTTATGTTTTCTGTTAGCGTATAACGCTCTTTTTTTTTTGATTTTAACACGCGTGACATTTTCACACTGAGTCAGTTGGTGTATTTGCCTCGTGTTTTACTCACCACACGATAGCGAGCCTGGGGATGGTGAACATCAGAGCCGGCTCATAGTCATCCATCATGTCCTGTGTGAGATAGCCCAGCTTCAGCGCCCTGCAGAGACCATGAGAGAACACACACGCTTCAGCGCCCTGCAGAGACCATGAGAGAACACACACGCTTCAGCGCCCTGCAGAGACCATGAGAGAACACACACGCTTCAGCGCCCTGCAGAGACCATGAGAGAACACACACGCTTCAGCGCCCTGCAGAGACCATGAGAGAACACACACGCTTCAGCGCCCTGCAGAGACCATGAGAGAACACACACGCTTCAGCGCCCTGCAGAGACCATGAGAGAACACACACGCTTCAGCGCCCTGCAGAGACCATGAGAGAACACACACGCTTCAGCGCCCTGCAGAGACCATGAGAGAACACACACGCTTCAACACCCTGCAGAGACCATGAGAGAACACACACGCTTCAACACCCTGCAGAGACCATGAGAGAACACACACGCTTCAACACCCTGCAGAGACCATGAGAGAACACACACGCTTCAACACCTGTCAGTGAGAGCATGAGAGAACACACACGCTTCAACGCCCTGCAGAGACCATGAGAGAACACACACGCTTCAGCACCTGTCAGTGAGACCATGAGAGAACACACACGCTTCAACACCTGTCAGTGAGACCATGGCAGAACACACACGCTTCAACACCCTGCAGAGACCATGAGAGAACACACACGCTTCAGCGCCCTGCAGAGACCATGAGAGAACACACACGCTTCAGCGCCCTGCAGAGACCATGAGAGAACACACACGCTTCAGCGCCCTGCAGAGACCATGAGAGAACACACACGCTTCAACACCTGTCAGTGAGACCATGAGAGAACACACACGCTTCAGCGCCCTGCAGAGACCATGAGAGAACACACACGCTTCAGCGCCCTGCAGAGACCATGAGAGAACACACACGCTTCAACACCTGTCAGTGAGACCATGAGAGAACACACACGCTTCAGCGCCCTGCAGAGACCATGAGAGAACACACACGCTTCAGCGCCCTGCAGAGACCATGAGAGAACACACACGCTTCAGCGCCCTGCAGAGACCATGAGAGAACACACACGCTTCAACACCTGTCAGTGAGACCATGAGAGAACACACACGCTTCAACACCTCTCAGTGAGACCATGAGAGAACACACACGCTTCAACACCTGTCAGTGAGACCATGAGAGAACACACACGCTTCAACACCTGTCAGTGAGACCATGAGAGAACACACACGCTTCAACACCAACATCAGTGAGACCATGAGAGAACACACACGCTTCAACACCCTGAGACAACATGGCAGAGCTTCAACACCTGTCAGCATGCAGACAAACAGAACACACACGCTTCAACACCTGTCACCACTGAGACAACATGGCAGAACACACGCTTCAACACCTTCAACACCTGTCAGCACTGCAGACAACATGGCAGAACACACACGCTTCAGCGCCCTGCAGAGACCATGGCAGAACACACGCTTCAACACCTGTCAGTGAGACCATGGCAGAACACACACGCTTCAACACCTGTCAGTGAGAGCATGGCAGAACACACACGCTTCAACACCTGTCAGCACTGCAGACAACATGGCAGAACACACACGCTTCAACACCTGTCAGTGAGACCATGGCAGAACACACACGCTTCAACACCCTGCAGACAACATGGCAGAACACACACGCTTCAACACCTGTCAGTGAGACCATGGCAGAACACACACGCTTCAACACCTGTCAGCGCTGCAGACAACATGGCAGAACACACACGCTTCAACACCTGTCAGTGAGACCATGGCAGAACACACACGCTTCAACACCTGTCAGCGCTGCAGACAACATGGCAGAACACACACGCTTCAACACCTGTCAGCGCTGCTAGAAATGACTGCCAGTGTAGTGTAATGGTTAGGGGAACTGGACTTGTAACTCAGAGGTTGCAGGTTCAATTCCCAGGTGGGGCACTGCTGTTGTACCCTTGAGCTAAAGGTACTTAACCTGAATTGCTTCAGTAAAATATCCAGCTGTATAAATGGATTGTATGTAAAGAAATGTAAAATTTGTAAGTCGCTCTGGATAAGAGCGTCTGCTAAATGCCTAAAATGTAAATGCTGCTGCTGTCCCCGACTGAACCAAGCAGCAAACGAGAGTGTAGTGTAATGGTTAGGGGAGCTGGGCTTGTAACTCAAAGGTTGCAGGTTCGATTCCCAGGTGGGGCACTGCTGTTGCACCCTTGAGCTAAAGGTACTTAACCTGAATTGCTTCAGTAAAATATCCAGCTGTGTAAATGGATTGTATGTAATCAAACATGACACTAAACATAAGCATTTAAAGGAACTTTAAAATCTTCTTTGTGTGCTGCACACCACACTAGTGCATGGTATCCTTGACAACTGACAGCATGTGCAGGAAGCCCCACCCTTGTCAAGGCCGCACCCTTAACCTCACCTTTCCACCGTCTCGCAAAACAGCACAATCACCTCCTGCTGCACGTAATACTCCCTGGGGGACTTCACTGGCACCATCGCTGACACGTAGCTGAGGGGGAGAGAGGGGGGAGCTGAGAGGGAGAGAGGAGAGAGAGACAGGGAGAGAGAGGGGAGGGAGAAGAGAGGGAGAGAAAGAGGGAGAAAGAGAGAGAGAGAGAGATCATGAGACAGCAATACAGGCTCTATGTCACTGATACAGGTCACACACACTGGAGGAATACAGCTAAATATAATCACAGATAATAATGGATATCTCTGATGACCAATTCCAGTGACATTAATGGAGACAACAGTAAGGTAAAAAGCTGAGATGTGCAGTCGTGGGTTGGTTTGGGTTAGCCCACCTGAGCTCAAACTCGGCGAAGAGGCTGTCGAAGTGGCGCAGGGCCTGGCACATGCGGTCGCTGTAGAGGTTGAGGTTGCGCAGGGCCTGGTCTCGGGTCACGGTGCGCACCTCCTCCAGGCTGCGGGTCAGGTCCTTCGCCAGCGGACGCATCGCCACACTCTCCACCTCACGATTCATTATGATGGAGCCTGCGGCCAGACACTGGGAGGAGAGAGAGAGAGGGGGGGAGGGAGGGGGGGGGGAGAGAGGGAGGGAGGGGAGAGGGAGGGAGGGAGGGGGGGAGAGAGGGGGAGGGGGGGAGGGAGGGAGAGAGAGAGAGAGAGAGAGAGAGAGAGGGAGAGGGAGAGGGAGGAGAGGGAGGGAGAGGGGAGGGAGGGGAGAGAGAGAGAGAGAGAGGGAGAGAGAGAGAGGAGAGGGAGGGAGGGGAGAGAGAGAGAGGGAGGGAGAGGGGGGGGAGAGAGAGGAGAGAGAGAGAGAGACATACCTTCACACCATGCCTGACATCTTAATTGGACTTCATCTATACCTGACTCAGGCAGTCTTAGCCTCCTCTTTCAGAAAAGGAAAAACACTGCATTCAGCAAAACATAATCCACAATGTAACAACATTTTATCAAATAATTATTGTTGTTAAATAATAATAATAATAACAATAATAATAACAATAATAGTTGGTATTATTATTGTTATTATAATTATTGTAGTATATAAGGTGTGCGTGTGAAGTAAACGGCTTGTATATGTGTGTGTGTGTGTGTGTGTGTGTGAGTGTGTGTGTGTGTGTGTGTGTGTGTGTGTGTGTGTGTGTGTGTGTGTGTGTGTGTGTGTGTGTGTGTATATGTGTGTGTGTATGTGTGTGTGTATGTGTGTGTGTGTGTGTGTGTGTGTGTGTGTGGAGTAAACGGGTCACACGTGGTGTGTTCTGGCGTGTGTGTGTGTGTGGTGTGGAGTAAACGGGTCACACGTGGTGTGTTCTGGTGTGTGTGTGTGGTGTAAACGGGTCACCGTGGTGTGTTCTGGCGAACCACAGGTGCGGTCCTGAACCACAGCTGTCCTGCCAGGTTGTCGTGTCGGACCTCCTCTGGGAACTTCACACAGAAGTCCCGGTTTGCCCGGTCCTCCGGGATACATTCATCCATGATCTGGTTAATAATGCTCAGGACATTGTCCTAGAGGGAGAGAGGGAGAGAACACTCAGATAACTTCCACCAAATGTAGGGATAATCAAGATCAACAAATGAGAGAATATACTCTGCATGGGATTACAGAACTGGGGTTTGTCAATAATAATAATACAATTATTCTACAGCTTACAGGAAAAACATTGGTGGTGTGTCCAGCTAAAACACTCATCCATAATGCAGAAAACATTTGAGAGAACGTGATTCCTTTCCTCCAAATTTGGCATCCAGGAGCTCTGCAGTGAGCTCAATTTACACAGAGCTAACTATGTTAACACATCAATACGTCTGATCTTGCTAGATTAAAGCAATTCTATTTTTTAAAATAGTTTTGCAATTTATACTTGAAGACACCTATAGGGCCAAAAATGCCCTTAAAAAAAAAAAAACTTATTTTATTCACTTTTATATATATTTATTTTGTATTCATAGTCCATTCATTGTATGGCATAATGATGATGACGATGATTTATTTGTAGATTGATTCTTGTTGTGTCTTTAATGTTTAATGTTTTAATGTTTAATGTTTAATGTTTAATGTTTAATGTTTAATGTTTAATGTTTAATGTTTAATGTTTAAATGTTTAATGCATGTTCATTGTGTACGAAACAAATTCCCAAAGGGGCAATAAAGGTTTCATTCATTAATTCAAGAATTCTGTTGAATGAAAATCCAGCACACACAGCTCCACCAGGAACTGGCAGGAAACTCCCTCTTCCACAGCACACAAATGAGTGTGTGTGTGTGTGTGTGTGTGTGTGTGTGTGTGTGTGTGTGTGTGTGTGTGTGTGTGTGTGTGTGTGTGTGTGTGTGTGTGTGTGTGTGTGTGTGTGTGTGTGTGTGTGTGTGTGTGTGTGTGTGTGTGTGTGTGTGTGTGTGTGTGTGTGTGTGTGTGTGTGTGTGAGCTCAATACAGCAACTGAAGAAAATACGATGCAAAGAGAAACTGGCAGAGTATCTAATTATCTGACCTCAAGCACATGACTCATTTAATGAGTGTGCACGTGCAGGCTGCTTCTTAAAGCTCACAAGAGTGTCTAAATTGAGATCATACAGAAACATCTCAACTAACGAGCTGTAAAAATGGAGCCAATGTTACCTTAAATGCCATGGAAAAACAGTTTTGCATGCATTTTGATCCGATGTGATCTTTTAAATCAGTTTCCAAGCGTGCTGTGATTATAGCTACTGTTGGCTTCCAGGCATAGTGCTGCACAGATGGGCTGATGGACAGATGGACTGCTTTACTGCCGGATCCATGGACTATAACGATGTGCCATATGTACCCAAAATGAGCCTACCCCAAAAAGCACACGTACCCCCCAGTACCCCCCCAGTAACAGGCTCAAGTATCAAGACACTGTGACAGAGGAATGTAAATGTTTTTGAGATGCCATGTTCCTCCACACTGAATAGCTGTCTCTGTGTATTGTTGTATGTGTTGTTGATTGTTGCATTGTCTGCAACTAGGGTGTAGGCCTACTGCTGCTGCCCTGGCCAGGTCTCTCTGGAAAAAGAGATTTTAATCTCAAAGAGACTTTCTGGTTAAATAAAGGTAAAAAATAAGCATACCCCAAAATCCACATTTTCGCTCCAGCAACAAGCACACACCTAAACTCACGAACACACCCAGCAATGAGCTCACCCCTAAATCCACATGAACCCCCAGCAATGAGCTCACCCCTAAATCCACATGTAAGCCTAAACACGGGTTTGGGTTCCATTTACACCGCGACGTGGAACACAGCTTTTAATCAATCCGTCTAAAACATCCTGAGATGGTATTATCTGCCGCCTGCATACACCGGCCTGGGGGGGCAACATCGCTCGGCACCGATTGGACATGTAACCCTCATTCAGCCTTCAACTGGATCAGCACAACCACAGCACCGCGCGCACGGCAGTGGACCAGGCCTCACTCGGAAGTTCCAAAGAATGAATGAATGAATGAAGATTTTTAACTTTTAAAGCGCTTCACAACGATAGGGGGGAAACTCACCTCAACCAGCACCAATGTGCAGCACCCACCTGGGTGAACGTGACAGCAGCCATAGTGCACCAGTACAAACAGTGGAATTCCGTCTATGTATGTATATGTATATGTATATGTATATGTATATGTATATATACTGTCTTGGTTGGGAATTTGGCCAGGGGATCCTACCTGGCAGGAGCGGAACTGGTTGACCAGCAGGGTGCAGCGCTGAGGGTCCTTCCTGCCGTCCAGGCTGTCCAACTCAGAGGCCACCTGGTTCAGCTCCTCGTCCGCATAGTAGAACTGAGCCAGGAGCTGAGGGTCTGAGCGCTGGAGAGAGAGAGAGAGGGAGGGAGAGGAAGAGAGAGAGAGAGAGAGAGAGGGGAGGGGGGGTTACTGAAGGTTCAAACAGTTCTACCCGTAGAGGTATGGCAATGAGACAACACCTGTGGCCCGTAAGTACAAAGATTCTAAGAGTAGGAGTGCTGATCTAGGATCAGGTTTTCATATCCTAACCATATCCATTATGAGCCAAAAGGCTAAACTGATCCTAGATCAGCACTCTGACTCTTAGAATCTTTGTACATACAGCCCCAGAGCTACACCTGTCTGATCAGAACATCACTGTCACAGTGACCTCCACAATCTCCCTGAGAACCCACGATCCTATCTCAATAAACCACAAGCGCAGTCGACTGCATCCCACTCAACCCCTGGAACAGCTGCCTGGATCATCCTGCTCCTTCGCCTTCCTGTCTGTTCATTCGTCTGAACTCAGAACTGTGTAAAAATATGGGTCCGTTTTTCAGGCTGAAGGCTAGAAAGAATGCATGGTAATAATTCCAGAATAGTGTTGTAGGAGTCACTGCTTGGGGGGGCTTCCTGTGCACCAAGACTACCCACCCACCATATTTATCTCCACAGACGGATGGAATAACTGAGTCAGCATAGTGCACAAACTCCATGACAATTTCACACCAGTCTAGGAATTACGCTCAATCGTGCTCCCTTGCAGTTCCCACCTCTATCACAAGTTCAAGATTAGTGTGCAAGACTGGATTTTCCTCTCAAAGTACTAAAAGGTCACAGCTTACTGCTGAACAGTTATTTATACTTTCTCTTCCCAAATGTAAGTTTCAAGCAAATTCTCTCCAAAGCCTTAACAACCCACAGCAATCCTCAAATCCTTTTATTCTCACTTTTCTCCCAATTTAGTTGCTCTGGATAATACATACATATACAAAAAGTATTAAACATGTAAGCAGTGGTGATGACAATTTATTAAGATGTACAGAATTACATTCCACCTCTTCCGAGACGACACTCGCCAAGCCGTCGACCGAAACCCGGTACTACAGGGCCACTCTTCACTCAGTCACTCACTCTACAGCGCAGCGAACGTCATGTCGGCTTCCCTTCCCCCTCCCTGGGGCGGACAGCCAATCGCCACCCCTGGTGACACTCCCGGCCAGAGCCGACTCTGGCGAGACGGGGAATTGAACCCCGGTCTCCGTGGCCAGTGTCGGACATTGTAACCACTGGACCGCGCGGGAGGCCCCGATACACCTTTTCATAACCCCAGGAAAGGGGATGCACCAGCTACATCATGGGCATACGTGGCATGCCAAAACAAAGAAAGTGTGTGTGTTCCTACATCCAGCTCAGAACACTGTAAATACATATATTATATACATACATTACCCTATTTTACGGGTGTAGAGATGGTCTCTTCCTCATTCTAGTGGATTGAAACACTCCTTACAAGTTACAAGGTTAAAATACTAAGTACAGTTGCCTAGTTGAATGCAGATTGCATTTCAAATAGTCGTTTATTGAACCATTTGCCTCAGAGTGAGGTGAAATACAGAGTGAGGTGAAATACAGAACATCCACAGAGCAGTCTCATGCAATGGGGGATTTCTCACTTGTCTGTCACATCTGTGCATTAATAACGTCACCAAACAAACACACAACACCCTGCGATGAGCTAAGAAGCGGTCTGGGGAGAGCAAAATGCAAACAAACATTCAAACACTGAACTTGCCCAGCACTGAATGTTTTTTATTGACACATCCCCCATCGTGCTGCTCGACCCATGTTGACACAAACGCTTTTACTGCAGACCACAAAACTACCAAACAGGGCGGAGGTGATAAAACTTAATCTAGCAATCCCTCCACTGCCCAGGCGTGTGTTGCTACCGTCCTCAACAAACTAGTGCCTTCAAAGTGTCAACATCACAGAAATAAACAGGTCTGGGGGGCGGTAACAAGGCCACATCCGCTGCTCTCAGCCCAAACCACATCACATCTCCTATATTACACTCTTTGTGGTTGCAATCGTGATACAGTATGGTTTATCCGTCCACTTAGGGAGCCACATAATAAAGGACATTATTCAAACTTAAGGGGTTTAGCAAACAGTTTGGAATCGAGTAAGGTAATACACAATGATTTAAACAAAATCCAAGAATGGGCAGAAACTTGGCAGATGGCAATCAACATTTCTAAATGTAAAGTTATGGATTTGGAAAATAAAAATATACAACAGGGGTATTTTTTAAGACAGGGAAGAGAAAAACTAGATTTTCAAATTGAACAAGAACTAGGAGTAGGATAGGAGTAGTTGATCAAAGCTTATCTGCATCTAAACAATGTGGGTGTGGACCTGTCCTAAAGGTGTTCTGCCTAATCTAGCATGCCGATGCTTTCCTCTCTAATTCTGAGAGCAGTGTTTCTTAAGAAGTATGAATTGGGTACAGAGTATTGGGCTGTCATACCACCCGCCCCGTGAGTGAGACAGACCAACCCCTGCTGATACTCGGCCAATCACCAGGCCCCTAAGAGACGGGACTGACTACATATCACTCTGTACCCGATCTGAACCATCACCACCCACCCGTTTGTTTTAGCATGTCGGGCCTCGTTTTCTACAAAAGAAGGACCCATCTGCACGTCAGAGCATTCTCCCGTCCCACAGAGCAGGCCATCTGTGGAGGAGCTATTTATACGGGATCGCACACGCCACGCCCGCTCTGCGCCGGAGCGTGGGCCCCCGCAGGGGCGAGATCTTCAACCGTCTCCAGGCCCATCAGTCTGCCCCAGTTACGCACTCATGAGACTCGACTGACACTCCCTGTCCTGTGTGTGGGATGTTGATGAGCCAGAGCAAGTAACACAGGCTGGCAAACCTCTGGTATGCCATCAGCTGGACACCTGGCTATAATACGAGCCAGACGGCAAACATGGCTGTGACAGCTCCAAATCAGCTCCAGATCAGCTCCAGTCAGCTCCAGATCAGCTCCAGATCAGCTCCAAAGCTCCAGATCAGCTCCAAATCAGTTTTTTCTCCCAATTTAGTGGCCAATTACACCCTCTATTTATTTAGATTTGCCCTCCCCACACGAGTCCGCCGCTCGTCTCTACGAGGCAAGCTAATTCTCAGAGAGCAGCGAACTCTTTTAACTGTGCATTACCCATCGCTGGGTTTCATGTGGTTAAATGAGGCACAGTTTATTCTGTGACAAAATGAAACGTAAGGAAAGCTTACGGTTGGGCAGGTGAAGCTTTAGGATCTGTGAATCTGATGTGTGATCAACGGAATCAGCAGAACCGTTTCCCTGGGTTTCATGAAAAATCATCGTTGATTTCCAATACTGGCAAAATCACAGCAAATTTTTCAAATATATCGCAAGTTGGTGAGCACTGTTTTGTCATCCTTTATTGACAGATAACTGCCAGGTTCTATAAACGTCTATTTCAGGTCAATGCAAATATCGCAAAATAATGTGACGTGTGAATTAATGATAATAATTCTAATGCTTTAACATGATTTTAATTGTAAGCTATAACTATAGACATAACTAAGTGGTCACAGATCAAGTCTTCACAATGTAAACACATACGTAAACACAATGTAATGTAAACACAATATGACCTCTCTCTGATGGTGCTGGGAATCTGTGCTTGTGACACTGGGAGAGGCGGAGGGAGGAGTAGAGATGGCTGCTCCTCCTCTTTGAGGGGTGGAGGGAGGAGTAGAGAGGGCTGCTCCTCCTCTTTGAGGGGTGGAGGGAGGAGTAGAGAGGGCTGCTCCTCCCTTTTGGCTGCTGTCAGGTGCTCCTGTTCCCTCCCACAGCCTGGAGAGGACTACAGGACCTTGGACAGCAGCGGCCTCACCTACAGGCAGGCTCACCTGAGGCTAATGAGCAATCAACTCAGCTGTGAGCCATTGCCTTCGCTAGGCCGTTATAAAAGCACAGCCTGCCATGCCTGAGGGGGAGTTTCTGGGCAAGGAGGAAGAGGTGCTGGCTTTTTGTTGCGGTTTTACCCTCTAAGCAATAGCTTTTGATTAAACTTTGTTATTTTTGTGATTCTTTTTATTTGATAAAGTAAAAGGAACATTTGGGGTTTGTCTTTCACCCTCTCACCTCCTGGCAGGGTGGCCACCCTGTTTTACAGCGTCTTTCTCCTCAGTTCTGAGAGAGTGAGGGGGGGGGCATGCTGTTGTACAGCGTATTCATTCCCTCAGTTCTGAGAGTGTGAGGGGGGGCATGCTGTCGTACAGCGTATTCATTCCCTCAGCTCTGAGTGTCAGGGGAACGCAACGCTCCACAAACAATTCTACTGACCACAGTCCAAAGTCATGAGACTTTTACATAACCATCCAGTCTCCACGCAATAAAACTAGCTTATCTTAAAAAAAAGAGAGAAAAAAAGATCCCAAACAAGGCAATTAGTATAGAGAGCTGCAAGAGAAGCTGGGAGCGACCAGTCAGTCAGTTTCTGAGATAAATTAACCCATTTTCTGAGTAACTTTGCCCAGTTGTAAAACAAGTTGTTTTGTCTGATAAATAATGAATCCCTTTTATCCTTAGTCATGAAATGTGTGTCCTATGAGAAGACCAAAGAGATAAAATGTTTTTTTTTTAAGAATTTCTTTCAGATTTAGGATCAGGTTTCCCCTGTCCATATCCTAACCATATCCATTATGAGCTAAAAGGCTAAACTGATCCTAGATCAGCACTCCTACTCTTAGAATCTTTGTACATACAGCCCCTGGTTTTTACATCTTCTGATTAACATCTGAATCAGGTACACACACTGACAATGCGCAGAGACACACGTTGGACATGAACGTCTTTACTGTAGAAAGGATATACAGTGGTCAACAAAAACACTGGAACCCAATCCTGGGATTCTAGATCAGATGCTTCACTTAAAAGAGGTCTTTAAAAGTTTAATCTGGTAGAATTATTATCTATTATCAATAGATTTAGCTTGTTATAATACAGAGGAGCCCTGCGATGGATTGGCGATCTGTCCAGGATGTATTCCTGCCTCTTGCCCCAATGCATGCTGGGATAGGCTCCAGTCCCCCCGCGACCCTGACCAGGAATAAGCGGCTTAGATCATGAATGAATGAATAACACAGAGGAAAATGTATTAATCACAAAATAGTGCATATAAAAAATAAACAGTTGTTTTACTGAGGGAGGGGAAAGAAGCCATTTTTACTACAAGGTAGGCTAAATATCCTGCGTGGGTCTGGACAACATTGCATTGTCTCTATACTGTGCTCCTTTTGCTCTCATTAGTTATAATTTCTCTTCTCTCTTAGTGACTAGCTAACCCTCTCTCCTAAATATATTTTATTGTTTTCCGCCCAATCTAACTTCTCTCTTGCTCGCTCTCTCTCTCTCCAATACGAGAAGATTATGGCTGCGTTACAATACCTTTTCCTCGTGTTCTCTTTCCCTGCCCTCATCTAACTCTCCCTGTCAACTTCACAATGCGTCAGAAGTAGAGGAGGGGAGGAGACAAGGGATATATGACGAGGGAAAAAGGTTTTTATGTTTCACATGTACACACTCCTGCATCACCTGAAGCGATGTTGATAAATGATTACATCGCTCAACGTTGTGTGTGTCTGTATATATACACACACACACACACACACACAATACACACACAAACACACACACACACACACACACACACACACACACACACACAGGGTATACGATGTATTCATCCCCTTTCGCATTTTTCACATTTTAATTTCTTACCTCATGGAATCAAAATTGACTTATTTCATTGGGATTTCTTGCCACTGATCAACACAAAATACTCTGTAATGTAACAAAAAAAAAAAAAAGACAACTCTAAAGCTTTTTCTGAATTAATTACAATAAAAAACGGAAAATAATTGATTCCATAAGTATTCATCCCCATTGCTATAAAAATAGAAACTGTTAATAGCACTAAAACTGTTCTGGCACCTTGTGGTTCCCTATTAAGACACTTGATGTTGGTGTTTGCTTTATGTTTGCACTTAGATGCTTCATGTGCAGTAGAGCCCAGACAACTCCAGTGAGAGCTGTAGAGTGTGAGATCAGGAACTCCTGACACAGTTACCTTGTACAGTGTTTGTGCTAAAACATATAGTGCAACATGAATCGGACACAAACAGAATAACCTCCTCGACTGTTGTCCACAGAAGGCCACAATTTTCCACAGATTTCACTTCCTCATTCATTCAGCCTATGGGTGCAGGAGGAGCTGGTTCAACTGGCCAATCCAGGGATACACTCAAAGCCTGATGTAAATGCATTGGTTCTGGCAGTGCAGGGGCATGGAACAGGGGAACCTGCAGATGAACCACACAGCATGAGTCCAACATTTCAACTTACCTGCCCAACCAAGAGGAACTGAATGGCTATGTTTTACCTGAAGGTAGTATTAGTCTCCTGTTGTTTTTATCTGCTTAAATTTATAGCATAGCATAGCATATAGCATATGCCATTTAGCAGACGCTTTTATCCAAAGCGACTTACAGTAGTGCGTGCATACATCTTTCAGTATGTGGTCCCAATGGGAATGGAACCCACAACCTAAGCGTTGTCAGTGCCATGCTCTATCTACTGAGCCACACAGAACCACGCTCTACCTACTGAGACACACAGAACCACGCTCTACCTACTGAGCCACACAGAACCACGCTCTACCTACTGAGCCACACAGAACCACGCTCTACCTACTGAGCCACACAGAACCACACTCTACCTACTGAGACACACAGAACCACGCTCTACCTACTGAGCCACACAGAACCACGCTCTACCTACTGAGCCACACAGAACCACGCTCTACCTACTGAGACACACAGAACCACGCTCTACCTACTGAGCCACACAGAACCACGCTCTACCTACTGAGACACACAGAACCACGCTCTACCTACTGAGCCACACAGAACCACGCTCTACCTACTGAGACACACAGAACCACGCTCTACCTACTGAGCTACACAGAACCACACTCTACCTACTGAGACACACAGAACCACACTCTACCTACTGAGACACACAGAACCACACTCTACCTACTGAGACACACAGAACCACACTCTACCTACTGAGCCACACAGAACCATGCTCTACCTACTGAGACACACAGAACCACACTCTACCTACTGAGACACACAGAACCACACTCTACCTACTGAGCCACACAGAACCACGCTCTACCTACTGAGCCACACAGAACCACGCTCTACCTACTGAGCCACACAGAACCACGCTCTACCTACTGAGCCACACAGAACCACACTCTACCTACTGAGACACACAGAACCACACTCTACCTACTGAGACACACAGAGCCACACGTGTGTTTTATGTAACTTTTATCAACTCCTCCAACTGTACTGCGACTTTGGGGTTCTTGAAAGGTACATAACAAATAAAATGTATTATTATTATTATTATGGCTCATAGCAGTTTCAACACGTCCACAAGTGGACAACCCCTACTCATTCACCAACTTTGAATTTATAACACCTTCTTTAGAGGCGTAAAGATGTCAACTGGCTAGTGCCTGCTTGTATTTGAATGCTCCAGTGCCAGAGCCAAAGGCTAGAACAACCCTCCCTCAATCCATCTCACACCCATCCCTTTCTCTGGGCTGTCCACACTGTACGAGGAAGAGGAACAAGAGACAGAGGGGGGGAGGCACAGTCAACAAGAAAACGGTCGTCTCGGAGAATATCTTCGCCACACCGGGAGACAAAGGCTGCTTTGTGAGCACAGTAACAATGCATCTCTGCTCCCGGCACATTCCGGGTTCATGATATACGCTGCGGACGCACTGTAGAGCTCTGAGCCCTGCGTGTGTCACAATCGCCCCTGAAACCCTATGTCATGCCACAGAAGCCGTCTCAGATGCCCTGGCCTCATTTTAGAGACATAAACACGCTCATCAACGAGACCCAGTACATTTCAAATGTGTGTTTTTTTTTTTTTTTACTTTATTTGAATGTTTGATATGCACAAAGGGCAAAAATTGTTATGCGTAGCCAGTCTTAGATTTTTTTTAATTTTTTTAATGTACTTGATGATGCTACATATCAGAACTTCTCTTGTTTTTTTATTTGATGGTGGTGCATTTACATTTTACATTTTACATTTTAAGCATTTAGCAGACGGTCTTATCCAGAGCAACTTACAAGATGTGCATTAAATGTGGTGGTTGTCATCTATGTATCAATGAGAGGGGAAAACCAGTAGTGGTGGTCAGGTTGCTATGTATCCAGAGGTGCTTGGACAGAGAGAGAGAGAGAGAGACACACAGGGCTGTCCCGTGAGCGTTTAATTCCTCCCAGTCTGGGTCACAGCTCCCAGTCTGGGTCACAGCTCGAGTCGAGGCAAGCGGTCGTCCTGCCAGCCCCACCGGAATGCGGAGGAAAGAAGGGCCCGTTTTTATGGGAGAACAGAACAATGTGCCCTTTGCTCACGCTCACAAAGGGAAATTTAGTGACATATCGTGAATTTCACAAGAGTTGCCATGTTAGTCCACTGCTGGTTTCAGAGCAGAACATGAGAAAGCGGTTTCCAACAAAAATTAAACAATCCTTCAGCTTTTCAGTTACAGACACTAACAATTAATAAAGTTATAGCCCTATACCCACCTTGGGTGCTTAGTTTTGTCTTGTTTTGACCTAAGCTTTAAGAAGGTTTAAAACCTGCACACTAAACTGGAACTTTCTAACACATTAGTGATGTTGCAATGGCTTAAACCTCAAATCCAGGTGTTGTACATATTTAATTTATGTTTCTAAATGAAGAAAAAAAAATTATAATAATTGTATATGCATGTCCACAATATTTTTCTAATAAATATTTAAAAATATTGCTCAGTTGGGTATTTTGCTTGTGCATGTCCCCGTTATCACTGTTTGCAGCCATATTTAATGTTTAATATTGCCGCAAATAAAACATTCTCACCCTTCAACATTGTAATTGGTTTGGTTTTATGTTTGGCTTGCCCATGTATACAATAAAGTATTACCATTTAGGCCTGGGCCTAATAGTTTTTTTATGATGGGGTTGAAATCATGTAATGTTACTTTTCTGAATGCATCTGTATACCCCAAGACAAGTCAATAAATAATTCATCTATTATTGTGACAAGAACATCTATACTTGGAGTGGTCAATAATCATACAATTTTACAAAATTCCACCAACATGAAACATCTCTTTGGCAAAAGCTGCACGTTTCAATCAATTCCAAAGCAATGTCTTCTTTTTTTTGTATTTTTTGTATTTTTTATTTGTTTCAGATTTTTTTTTTAACCTAAATTATTGTAAAATATTTTAACGAATTTCATTAGGAGTGTGGTCATGTAAATGTATTCAGTAAATTTAAAGAAAATCATAAATTGCATTCATGATAATCAGTCTGAAAGATGTGGATCCCTTCCATTAGCCCTTAAGTGACTTCCTACTTTCTCTTTTAACATCTTTTCCCATATTAATTTCCCCAATTTAGGAGTCCTGTGCATGCCAACATCCCTCATCACTGTTGGCTGGGTGGTAATAACAGCACTCTGCTGGCTACAGCCAACTGCACGCACATCACACAACAAAATCCAAGAATGGGCAGATACATGGCAGATGATATTCAATATTGCTAAATGTAAAGTTATACATGTGGGAAATAAAAACATTAGACAGGAGAATTTTATGGGAGGAGAAAAAATAGTAGGTGTTCAATTTGAAAAAGACTTAGGAATTGTAGTTGATCAAAGTCTATCTGCATCAAAGCAGTGTGCTACAGCAGTGAAAAAAGCCAACAGGATGCTGGGGTACATAGCCAAAAGTATTGAGTATAAATCAAAGGAGGTTATATTAATGTTATATAATGCCTTTGTCAGACCTCACTTAGAGCACTGTGTGCAGTTCTGGGCACCGCACTACAATAAATATATAGAAGCTCTTGAAAAAGTCCAAAGAAGGGCAACTCAATTATCACCTGGTATGAAAGGTAAAAGTTATGATCATAGACTTAAGGTACTCAATCTATTTAAGCTTAGCAAACTGAGACTTAGGGGGGATTTGATTGAGGTTTTTAAATTCCTAAAAGGCAATAACAAGATTTTTAAAGATAAGTGGGGTCAACAGAACAAGAGGCCACAGGTGGAAATGAGTTAAAGGCAAACTCCGCACAGATATTAGGACGTTTTTCTTTACACAGAGGGTTGCCTGGAACAGCTTGCCAGGTCGGGTAGTAGAGGCAGAAACACTTGGGCTATTCAAGTCCAGGCTAGATGCAGTACTAGATACTCTTTAGATCAGGACATGATGAGCCTAGATGGGCTGAACGGCCCGTTCTCCTCATTATGTATTCCTATGTTCTTACATTCTTAATCTACCAGTAGAGGTAGACGGGAACATGAAGCACAGCAGGGCTGCGACTGTAAGAGAGGAACATAATAAGGCCACTCAGGGACAGGGTGGACACACAATGGTCACAGGACGATTGTACAGTGCTTTTGACGCAATGTATGAGGCGAGATGATGGGATGAGATACTTGATTGATCCCCAAGGAGTATCCATTACCAGGTCACGAGCGAAAAAGAGGATTTGACTATTGGCCCATCCTATTGTAATATCCAACCAATTACAAAAATGAAATTTGTTGGGCCTCCTGCATGGTCTAGCGGTTACAACGTTCGACGCTGGCCACGGCGACCGGGGTTCCATTCCACCGGCCGCGCCAGAGTCGGCTCTGGTCGGGAGTGCCACCAGGGGGCGGCAATTGGCTGTCCGCCCCAGGGAGGGGGGAGGGAAGCCGACATGAGTCCGCTGCATATAGGAGTGGCTCTGGAGTACCGGAGTTACAGTCGACAGCTTGGCGAGTGCCGTCCCGGAGGAGATGATACTTCGCCTTTGTCACTGCCGGTCTCAGGGCTACGGCAGCGAACTCACAATACGAGGGGGTTGACATGAAAAGAGAGGGTGTAATTGGCCACTAAATGGGGAGAAAATGGGGAGAAATGGGGAGAAAATGGGATAAAATCTGAAACAAAATTTAAAAAATAAATAAAAATAAAAATTCCCTGGACAAAAGAAAGGAGAACAAAGGCCGGTGCCCTTGAAGAGATGCGTTGGCGGCGGGCGTGGCGATCTCCGCTGGGAGCAGCGGAACCCGATAGCAGCACTCTGTGCTCGAAAGCCACGTTTGCAGCGAAAGTCGCATCAGTGTGGGTGTAATTAGATCAACAGCCACTCCCGTTTCAGAGGCTGAGGGAGGCGATGCCACCTGACTTCTCCGAGCGCCGAACAGGCCCGGGGACAGAGAGCAGGCAGGGTGAGGGCGCTGGGGCAAAACGCTAACAGCTAGCGATCGGTGAAATGAGGGGGAAGACCCTTTCTTTCTGACCTCTGACCTCTGACCTCTGTGGGTCTGAAGGGTGGAAGGTAGGTTGGAAGGGGGCTGACAGTAGTGATCAATGAATGATCATGGTTCTCTGTGGCTCAGTTGGTAGAGCACAGCGTTGGCAACGCTTAGGTTGTGGGTTCAATCCCCACTGGGGCCACACATACTGAAAATGTATGCATTCACTACTGTAAGTCGCTTTGGATAAAAGCGTCTGCTAAATGGCGTATATTATTATATTATATTATGAAGCTGTGACACAAAAAATGAGCTACCATATACTACCAGTGACTCACTGATTTGAACCAACTGTTGTGTTTTTTGTGTGAACAGCAATACCTTTCTGACTGGTTCAAACAAGCCAGTGATTGACATTTACATTTGACATTTTAAACATTTAGCAGATGCTCTTATCCAGAGCGACTCACAAGATGTGTATTAATACACGGTGGGAACAATCATAGTTCACGCAAGAGATTGACAGCTCCAGTGTAGCTCCAGACATTTGTTGTGTCATGACAACTTATTCTCCCATCACTACTAGCAACCGTGAGTGTCAAACTGACATTCTGTGTGCCTGGGGGCGGGATGACACGAAACATTTTAAATTAAAAATAGTCTTTTGTCACTCTTGAAGGGCTGTGCAGTGTGCTGTTAATGAAAAATCATTTTGGTTATACTGCATCCTTAATATTTCAGTCTTGGAGAGGTTGAGCAGGGCATGTTCCCCTACTCTGAAGAGTTTGTTGGGTATTGTGCACTTTGTCGTTGACCTTGTTAGCAAGGGGTATTCGCCAGCTTCTTTTTGTGTGTTCCTTTGCCTCTTTTACCCCCCCAGAGGACTTAAAATGCTCTCTTACTCCATGACCTGCAGGGATACAGGAATTTCAGTGGAGCAACTGTTTCTAAAACCACAGCACAGCATCATTCCAAAGACCAGGATGCTCCACCATTCCATGAATGTTGTGTTAACAGTCTAACAGAGTCATTCCAGTAACAATAAATCACCATGAGAAAAACCTCCCCTAATGCAGTGTGCAAAGGGGGGGTGGGGGAGGAACGCATTTTGGCCAAGGAATGATATGACTTATTTTCAGGAGCCATGGTACACCTGAATCATGGGTTGATCTGGGTAACTAAACAAGCTTCAGTTATTGCCCGGAGAATATAATTAGTAAAAGCAGAGGAGGTAGGCACTGTGGATCCTGACTCTACTAAAAGGCATTTAGGACTGACAATTATTTTTCACTATAAGAAGTCATAGTACATTTGCTGATACAGAAACCTAACCTTAAAGTACAAATCCCAACTGCAGAGGAATATTAGATGATGTGGAAGGCGTCAGTCTCGGCAGCTAATCAGGGCGATTAGCGGCCACGCCTACTGGCAGAGCAGCCAGTGCACACACCAGTCCAGGGTTTGACAATTACACCTGTGTGCTTAAAACTGCTCTGCTCTCTTCAGTAGGGGGGTGGAACCAGGAAGGAGAAGGCGGTAGAGACCGAGGAGCAAAAGAGAGAAAGAAAGAAAGAAAGAAAGAAAGAAAGAAAAGGAAAAGGAAAAGGAAAAGGAAAAGGAAAAGGAAAAGGAAAAGGAAAAGTTGAAACGGGAACTGAAAAGTTCCGGTCCCATTGTTTAATTTGGTTTGTTATTTTCAGTTTATAGTTTTTGTCCAGAGCCCATGAGGGCGATGGACGAAGAAGTTCTGTTTTATTTTCCCCTCCCGGTCTTGTTCTCTGCCCCGTGTCTGGGGAAAGAGAACCATAGGGAATATTAAAAACCCGGTCCACAAAAATCCACTCCGTCTACGACTGCTCTGTTCCCATCCAGGGATTGTCACGTGGTGTGTGACAGATGTGTTCTAAAATCACGGGGGTTGAACATCCGAGTCTCTCTGCCTTACATGACAAACACAACCTGCTTACAATGACTGCGTTTCTGGAAGGAGACTTTCATCCACGCCCGTTGTCAGCTTGTGAAGCATCTCGAGAGCAAGATTCTTGATCTCAAAGCCCAACTTGCTAGTCTTGACTAGCTGCAGAATTTGTAGAGTTCCAGGAACTTATTAGTACTCTCTTTAGAAAGTTAGCGTGCACGCCGAAGCTGGGTAGGGGGGAGATTCTAGAGCAGGTAGGGAGAGAGAGTTGGGTGATGGTAGGGCACAAGCGTCGAAAAGGCCATGCACATGCAGGGGCGGCATCTCCAGAGACTGTGGTGTCTAACAGATTCCAGCCCTTGCAGGAAGAGGATCTGGCCCAGCCCTCTGTGAGTGGGAGGACTGATGAGCCCCAGGGCACCCTGGCGGCCACACCACTTAAGAAAAGGGAGTTGGTCATAGTGGGGGATTCAATTATTAGAGGTGTAGACAGTATAGTCTGTTAGCGGGAAAAGGAGTCTCGCATGGCATGCTGCCTGCCTGGTGCTCAGGTCGGAGACCTCCTGGAACACGCGGACAAGCTCCTGGCCAGAGCAGGGGTGGATCCAGTGGTCATGGTTCCTGTGTTTAAATGCTGTCATGTTGAATGGGAGTTATGAAACATGGCTTGGTGCAGCAGATGGGGGAGGGGTACAAATTGTTTAGGAAGGCTACAACAAATAAAAGGTGGGGGGGGGGGGTGGCCCTTTATGTGAAAGACAATCTTAATGTGCAGGAAATTCATTCACTCCTTGTGAGGACATCTGGATTAGATTACTGGGAGATCATGAGAAGGGCCTTAATATAGGAGTATGCTATAGACCTCCAGCTTCCGCCAGTAACCTAAATACTATGCTCTATGGTAACATAAAACAAGTCTGTGCAGAAGACTCTATCATTTGGGAAGTAGTGTCAGGTCAGGGTAAATGTGAAGAGGAGGTTTTGGATGTGGTTAATGACGCAGAACTGTGAATGAAAAATTGAAAGGGTTATTGTAAATTCATCAAAATAGGATGAAAAAACAGTCTCCACAGAGAGAAACAAGGTAGGTTATTGTAATATGCGGGCTAAGGCTAAAAAGGAAATAAGGAAATTAAAATTTCACGTTTTTCTTTACACAGAGTTGTCAATGCCTGGAACAGCTTGCCAGGTCAGGTAGTAGAGGCAGAAACAGACTAGATGCAGTACTAGATACTCTTTAGATCAGGACATGACGAGCCTAGATGGGCTGAGCGGCCCATTCTCGTCATTATGTATTCTTATGTTCTTTTGTTCTCAAAGCTGCTGGTATGTTAGATGACCAGTGCCATCCCTGGGTACACTGAATTTAAGTTGCACTAAATTTCAGGAGCACAGAGCACATTTATCGCTAAAGCAAGCGCTGCTATTCACGCCAATTTGCAACGATCTGATATTGGAACCTTAACTTACTGCTGATCGTGTAATTCTTTGTTGTTGGTCATGTATTTACTGATTTTATTTCATATATACAATCAATCAACTAACTAATTAATTTATGATTGGGTGACGAAGCTGGCTTTGTCACCAGAAGGATGCAGATGCTATTCCAGAGTGAGCCTCGTTTTCACCCTTGACCGAGGTAGTAAATGAGTCGTTTCAGTAAAAGTCCAGCTGCATGAATACAACCCATGTGCACCATGCCATTACATACCTCGCCCTGCATGAGGACATGGGCTGGGCAAATGATCAATGTAATGACAGCATGAGCCCCCCATCTGTGAAACGGATCCTTCTTCATGCCCTCTCCTATTCACCTCTCCCTTTTCACAAAAAGACACAGGGGGGCTGGAACCCAAGAGGGCTTTTTACAAACAGAACAGTGGGTAGGGGCTCTCTGCCTGTCCCCAGGGCAAACACACAGAATATGGGCCACCTGAAGAACACAAAAGGCACAGGGACTGTGTATGTATTAAAGCACATCTTGTAAGTCGCTCTGGATAAGAGCGTCTGCTAAATGCTTAAAATGTAAATGTAAATGTAAAATGACTGACTTATTATATATTTATGTGTAGTTGTGACAAATGTTGTTACAGATGTTTACATTTGCTCTTGTCTGATTTGCCTGACCTCCAGTTTGTACAACTTTCCCAGTCTAAGTTCATCTGTGTTTTTGCTTTTGATATTATTGGGATTATTGGGATATTAATTTGGTATTTTCCCAGTTTGCTCTTACGGTTCAACTTTGAACTGTCGCGTTTATGGCTGATTTACAGTACCAAACGCAATTTTTTGGCTTGGTGTTATGGGGCAAGTTCCCCTAGTTTGATACGGACAGCGTTGAAATTCGTAAGGTGGGAGTTCCCTTCTGGTGTCGGTCATTTTAGTGGAGCAGAGGAGATTTGCTTTCTGCTTTTCTGTACAGTATGAAAGTGATGCAACCTAAACTAAACCAGTTAGCTAGCCATATGCAAATTACAAAAGTGAAACAATTGGTTCAGCAAATTGGTTAGGGAAGATTTCTAGCTAAATGGATGATCATTCTTTATGTGAAATCTAATAAAACAATGTCATAGCATAAAATATCTCATCAGCTCAACTCATCAACAAAGTCTCATCAGCAACTGCTCTTCCCCAACGCTGCGTTTTT